>JAQIWI010001699.1:0-15151 GCA_034698825.1 Deuterosminthurus bicinctus
TGATAAACGTGCGGCCCGAATACTAGTTTTCAGTATGCTCTTTCAGATTTTTGACGTTTTATGTGAATCTGAGATGGCGAGGGTTTGCGTGTTTAGGTCCTCCATGGAAACTCTCATTGCATTTGCAGCAATAGACATAATTTCTTGTTCTATCACTCGATACTTTTAGAGACTTTAAGTTAGTTGGCTTCCATACATTCACAACTTCTCTCTACTTCTGCCCTATGGACATGAAGATTTATAGAAACTTGACAGCCCGGCGCCTCCAATTCATCGGGGACTACACCAATACTAATATTGATTTCATAAGTGATAAGTAAATTCAATTGGGACCAAAATTTGTTGATTAATCAAGAGCAGCACTCAATAAGCTGAGTCCGTTTTATTTAATAGAAAATCCATTTAAATAATTCAATACAAGTCAGATACATTTTAAGATTCCTCGTTAAAGTTTTTTATTTTCGAACACAAGTGTGAATAGTAGTGAATATTTTTTTATTTATTTATTTCAGTCAAAAGATGCCCAAAAGTTCTATTAAATATCCGCTGCTTTTTAAACATTATTTGCTCCTGCCTTTGAAGTACTCGGCTTCTCCTCATCTTTGTTTTCTTCAACTTTTTCTAACAATACAGCGCCATCTACTTTAGCGTCCTGGGCCTCTTGATTATTCTCAGGCTCATTACCGCCGTCAATCTCACGCCCTGCACCAGCATCATTGTTATTGTTTCTATTGCCATTGTTGTTATCTCTACGATTTTGAAACAGAGCAGCAAGCCAGTCCCCTTCTTCGTCAAGATCCGGAAGTTCTTCTTCATCTTCTTCTACTTCACTTGCATCCAGTCCACCTCCTCCGAGAGGTGGATCCCTCCAGTATCGAATTCCTTGCCAAGGATCTTCTTCGCCAGATTCTCCATCATCAGACTCTTCGTCCTCCCAGTCGCTCACGGAATAGTCCCATGTGTATTCTTGGCCGAACTGTTGAACAATTTGAATTCATTTATTTCCAATTAATGATTTCATTTTAAATTAATTTAATTATTATTTTTATTAAAATCAGAACTTGCCTCTCGGGTCAGTCTTGGGTTGATTTTGACAGATCTCCTCCGGCGTTCGACAATGTAGGGCGAGCGCCATTTTTCATCATCTTCTTGCTCGCTTGCAAATGTCTGCAAACTTGGATTCTGACGCATTACCGCAAGATAGCCGCTCTCTGTAAACTATTTAAAAAAACTCGCCACATTAAATACAAAATAAAAAATTCATTCTAATTTAATATAACGTACCTGGAAATTCCCCATGAGATCAAGAAACTGAAGTTCAGGAAATTTGATTCCATCAATTAGTGTTCGATTTGTTAGGCCGACGCAGCTTTGAAGTGTTAAGGATTTGAGACCTGTAATAAATATTAATAAATTTAATTAATGTTATTTGATTTTTCATTTTAAAATCGGGTCCAGACCTTTGAGCAAAGAAATGGACACCCCCTGAGGCGCAAATCCAGCCGGGACTCCAGTGAAGCCCCAATCCGTACAGTTATTTCCACAATTGGACAAATCCAGCAGCCTCAGATTCTTCAATGTCTTCCAGAACTCCTGGAGTACAGAATTCTTCAGCAGCCCCTTGCACCTTCGAAGTCTTAAATGAGTCAAAACTTGAGGATCAAAGCACTTTGAGACTTGCAAGTGAAAAATCTGCTGCCCTCCCTGGGGCTTCACGCCCCAAATGCTCAATTTTTGTGCATTTTTCGGCAAAGCTCCAAAGAAATCCTTCAACTGCTCATTGCTCAACCTGACCGACCTTTCCTTAAGCTGAAAGGCAAACTCTTCAAGGTTTGTTTCCTTAAGAAAGCTCCACTTTTTCATGAAGGTCGGCTTGAATTTTGTCGTGATGATTCGCAAGATTTTAAGGTTCAAATTCATCGCTCGATCCTTCACGTTTTGGAAGACTGCTGAAGGGATTGACCCAACAAATTCTAGCTCAATTTCCTCCAATTTGTCCGGCTGATTCGATAGAAATTCGATAAAATGAGCCTCGCTGATTTTCTTCTTCATGATCTGAAGCTTGAGTGTCCTAAGTTGGGGAAATTTCGGCAAAGTTCCAAACCGATAGGCCGATATGCTCGTCCAAAGCTCAGGATCTTGGACTTGGAATGACTTCAAATGATTCTGATTTTGGCGTAGAATTCGAAACAAACGGTCCAGTCGGTCAATGGCGCTATCATGAGCTCGATTCACGTCCCATTTCCAAACGAACGAGTCAACTCGAAGGACTTGAAGGTTGACAGACGGGAATGGAAGTGACATTGTGCATCGCATGACTTCCTCAGGAACAAAAGTTGGTGGATTGCATTCCAAATGAAACTCTTGGACTCGAGACATCAAAGTGACCGATGCGTATGCGAACCAAGAAGGATCGATCTCTTGGAAGATTCGCACATCAACAGCAATTTTTAGGATGTTGGGCATCATGGGCAAGATTGTGGAGAAAGTCTGACGAACTTTGGGGAATTGTGGGGAGCGGAATTCGGCGGAGCGGTGGAGTTTTAGGGAAATTACTGAACCAAGAAGTGGACCGAGAAGTTCCAACGGATCTTCTGTCGGGTGCCACCAAGATTCTGGGTTTTTGTCATTTAGGTCCCGGTCAACATTGATGGCCAAGTGACGCCAAAGGACGCGAGTTTTGCCGAAATCTGAAGCTCGAAATTTTGAGAGCGGAATGTTGAGCAGGGCGAGGTCTTTGAAGTTTGTTTCTGTCAGAACTTTTGTGTTGAAGAGTTGACAGGTGCGACGGCAGTCTTTTAGGTCGTCTAGATTCAAATAGCTTCCCAATTTTCGCCAGATCTGTCAACAAAATTTGCATCCAATTAAATGTGGATTTTTTTGAAATTTAATTTTAAATTATTTTGAACTAATTTTGGTTCAATTTAAATGACAGCTTACGATATCATTTGTAAAGACTTTTAGGAACGATTCCTCCTTGTTGTCATTTGATACGAGTGCCTTTGGAGATTCCATTTCAGTGCTAACTGGACACACAGCGAGGGTTGTCAGGCTGGAGCTGGAACTTTGGGCAGATTCCTCCATCAGTTTTGGTATTTTTGGCCAAATTGGCGAGTCCATTTTTGGGTTGACTTTGACATTCAAATAAATAATTTAAAGAAATTGTGGAGACGACGACGAAAGTCTGATGAGAGAAGAGTTGAAAGTTTGAAGTTGGCGCGGAGAAGATTCTGCCCATTGAGTAGATCGATTGGGAATTTTAAAGTTCCCGGCAATGTTCCCGGCAATGTTTCCGTGAACGTTTCCGACACAATTTTTTATGTTCCTGTCCATAGTTTGCATTGAAATTAAATGCATACTTTTCTGCATTAATTTTTTTCATTTGGCTCAGCGGTCCCTGCCAAGAATTTTCATACTGAACTTCATTGAGATACATGAGTTGGAATTATATTTCAGTTGTGCTGGTGCTGGAACCAAAAATATCATTAATAATAATGATAATGAATAATGATAATGAATAAAGGCTCCGTCAATGTACAATTCTGTAAGGCCATATCTAATATTCTTTACTTATCCTTGAGTGCTTCTACATTTATTTTTAAAATGCGAATTGGCAGAGGTTTACCACAAAGGTCAATGGTTTATGGGCAGCAAGAAAAAATTACTGTGTTGGAATTTATTACGAATTACATGAATTCGACGCCACTTAGGTGATTTGTTGTACGGTGCAGAGCCAGGTTTACAGCAGGGTTTTCCGTCAATCATTGTCAAATGAAAATTATTCATGAGCACGTCGTGGAGGCTGAACAAAGGACCGGATCGGACCCTTAAAGTCACGCCACTTACATAGCATTAGAACTTTTAATAGGTCTAAAATTATTACATGATTATAAAAGGTGGCACAATATGCCACAATAATAGTTATGAAACTTATAGCAAACATGAAAATACTTAAAGCATCAAATGCGCACATTCGCCAACAACTTAAGTCATTCAAGCAATTCCAAATGCGTACAGCTCATTGTTCCAGCTGAAACAAAGGTTTATTCATTATTGTTAATATTATTGTTACAACTGTGACCAACAGCTCACTATGGATTCCTTCCTATTTGCAAACCTCGAACTATTTGAACTGCTAGCATGACTTTTCCATGACCTTCAACTAACTTTGAATTCCTATGTTGCCGCCTTTCCGGCCAGAAAATTATAATGAGTTCAGTTTATTTACTGCTGCCGTGAATGTCTTCCCATGATGTCATAGTTGTGTTGCCTGTCTTAAGCTTGTGTTCATTGTCCAGGTGCAATTAAAAATTGTCAGCCCTACTCTTGTCGGCAGATTCTTTAAAAATTTGGGAAAGAAATACGTGGTCGTTATCACGTTGGCAGGGAGTTCAATCAAGTTGCTTGCTGACGTTGCAAAAACCTTTGAAATCGAATGCTGGAACATTTGTTCCGCAATGTATTCCTTGACTTTATTGTTTAATGGATCCGGGATCTATTCAGAAGCCACGAACTGCGCCGTCGACTCCTGCACTCAAGTTTGGGTTTGATTCATCAATGCAGCTGCCATTTACCTTGGCAGATTCAATGAATTCAAACTTTGAGCCAGATGTGTTTGTTTAAGGAAACCGCGAGCTTTGGTTTGCTATGACTTGAAAGCTTTGCAGATATTTTTGAGGTTATACGACCATGCCATTAGGTAAGCACTGCACTGTCTGAAACATATACAATCCCTCTAGCGGTTTCCATTCATGCTTCCAATAAAAGAACCGGATCTTGTTTTCAATGCTCTCAAATCCAACTTTGCCAAAAATGCAAACAAGAGTCAACATTTCCACCAGATGTCAACATTTCTTTTACAATAGATCTTTATTTTTTGTATTTAAACAAGAATTTTTGTATGAGATTTTACGGTGAAGCTTGATTAAAAATAGAATTCAGAAACGTATAAAATGCGAGGATTCCCATGGAACTTCATCAGAGTCACTCAGTTGTACTACTTGAACAGTAATCATCATGAAGGTCGCCTTTGTACTTCTCGTCGTTGTCGCTGCAGTTGTAAGAACTTTTATTTAGGTCTTCCTGGGAGGACTTGTACTAATAAAAATTTTCATTTATTTAATACAGGCAGCCCAACGATTCGGCCCAGGGGGAAACCGTGGGGGTCCACCATCCCGAGATGGGGATGCCAACGAAGAAGATCGCCGCCGTGGTCCCGTCGATCGTCGTCCCTTCGGTCCCGGTCGTCTGTCCGATGGCCCGTCTGGTCGTCCTTTCGGTCGTCAGCCTGGTAGTCTGTCCGATCGTCCTTCTGGTCTGCATGGCCGTCGTCCTGATTTCTTGGGTCGTCGCCCTTTCGGTCGCCGACCTGAGTCCCCCTCCGGCGGACGTCCCAGTGGTCCAGGTGGAAACAATGGAGAACAACCTACTGGCCAACAAGGTCCAGCTGATAACAATGGAGAAAAACCTACTGGTCAACAAGGTCCAGGTGGAAACAATGGAGAAAAACCTACTGGTCAACAAGGTCCAGGTGAAAACACCAAACCCGAGCAAGTTGCTACTGACGCTGAAGACAGCAAGATCGCCGTTGCACCAACCACTCAAGCAGCTACTGTTCCTGACCAAGGTACTGCCGCTGAAGGCAGCAACGTTGGAACTGCCCCTGAGACTACTGCTGCTGGTGCTGAAGTCAGCAGCATTGACCAGTCTGAAAACACCGGTGTCAACGGTGGTGACGCTGCTGTCTCCAACTAAGCTTCTCACTCAAGCTAAATTTCTAGCTCTGCATTCTTTATGGTGCCTTAGCAACGTTTGGATTTGTAATCTAGTCTCGACGAGATTCAATGAGATTTGAATTTCTAATTGGCAGCTTTTGTCTAACAAAAGTCAAATGAACATTATGAATAAAACTATTGTTGAGCTAATGCAAATTTTTTGTACATCTGACATTTCTTCGCGAAGTCATGTTGACATCTGGCCACTCGATGGGCATATTGTAAAAGAATGCGAAGGCATCAAATTGTTGTTGGCGTCATTGTAATTTATTATGAATTTGAGTTGAAGTTGATGACTAACCTTGATGGATTGATTGAATTCAAACTTTTAATTTGGAACCATTTGTGTTTGCACTTTGCACTAGGAAACCGAGCTGTTGTTTGCTATGACTTGATTGGGTTGCAAATATTTTAGAGGTTACGCTTCTGTGCCATATCAGATATAGAATTGTCTCACATTAGCCAATTCAGCACATGAATTTCAGTTGAGTGCTTGGACGACGCTGACTGATTGGAGACAGCAGTTGGATTTCAACGCCGCTTTGATTTTTTAAAACAAAATATGTCCCAATATTGATGCAGTATAAGTAAACGGATGTCCACAATAACGGGCCCAAAGAGTTTTTCAGTGAAACAAGAAATTATAACGTGAAATTATCTACCAAAAGGTTCTGCTTCATTTTTGAATTACGTCGCACATTCTTTCTTTTGAATTCCAGAATCTATTCTGGTTTCAGGTTAATGTTCTGGACCAACGGGACTTCTATAGTAAGAGCCAGCATGGATGGTACCAACGCCACCGTGATTTTGTCGGAAATATCCTGGAAAATCAGTGTGGACGAAGACTTGGACCGATTTTATTGGATTGATAAAGACTTTGAACAAATTGCCAGCATGGATTTGAATGGAAATAATCGCAGAATTTTACTAAATGCTGCCACACAACTATTCGCAGTTACTGTTCAGGGGGACATGGTCTAGTTTTATGACAACAAATACAACAACGTTGGGGCTGTGAGCAGACATGGAGGACATTGTAGAGTCATTGCTATGACAAATGCACCAGTTTATGATATCGCATTCTACGGAAGCAAGAATGTAAATTTCCGTAAGAACCCATGCGAAAGCTCTCCATGCGCACATTTGTGCGTGCCGAAACTGAGATCATTTGCTTGTTTATGTCCGCGAGTGGAGCAACTTGACTAAGATGGTTTCGCCTGTTTAGTTTAAAGTGAATTTCCTACAACGTCAACAATCTTTGTTGGCTGGTGCATTTTTAAAATCTCAAAGCCAGTTCCTACAGCTTTTGATGTAAACAAAAGGATAACAAATAAAAAAGAATTGGAGTCATTGCTTGCGCTGTGATTCTCTACTTAGGAGAGGTAAGCGTGACTTAATCCTGGAGTTTTAAGCATTAGAATTCTTGAAAATGTATGGCTCATTATTTCTTGTTTGAACCATAGGTAACAGCCGTGGACACTTGACGCTGTGGAAGTGGCCAGTGTAATAAATGTTGTCTCCTCTGTCATGAAACGTAAATATCTCATCCTGTCATTAAGTTCCTGTTAGCATGTGTATGTTTATCATGTTGTATACTTGTTTGCTTAGAGGTACCATGGATCTTTATGCGATTGCCAAGAATGAGACTTTGTATGCAGAAACCAAGGCCCGGCTTGAGTCCTGCAATAATGTTGGTATTGCTAATATTTTCGCGTACACGCAAAATCGAATTGACGATTATCGTGAAAACCCTTTTGTAAGTTAAACGATTTTTAATTCCAACTCACCATCTCATAACCCTCAGCAACACATTGTCTCCCATGAGATGCTTTTTATTTCCTCGACGTGCTCTATTGAAACGTGCTCTATTCTTTATTTGGAATTTTTGTCAATTTTAGAGACAACTTCTAATCGATACCTTGATGGGGCTGCTACCGAAATCATTAAAGCCAAATCCCTATTGGAGATCTCTTTCGAGATGCTTTCAAAATCTTGGCATTCTTACGCTGACGACCTTTCACCGATGTTGCCGTGATCTCCGTTTTCCTGAAATACTCGCGGAATATTTGCTTGACTTGACTACAAACGCTAAACCTGGCGTCCACGAGGAAACTTTATCTTATCAACATGGGCCCTTTCGTCCAAGAACAATGAAGCCTTTTGTTGGAGAACAATGGGCTTAATGAATTTTCGGCTATTTTCCGAGTACTTTTTCTCAAATTGGAATTAAAAAGGTCAACTTTTCATTATAGGATAGATGGATCCGGGGGATCTATTCGAAAGCCATGAGCTGCGCGCTCGACTCGTGCACTCAAGTTTGAGTTTGATTCATCATTGCAGCTACCATTAACCTTGGCAGATTCAATGAATTCAAGCTTTGAGTTTGAGCCAGTTTGAGAGTCTCGTCCCTCCTTCCTTCGTCCTTCCGGTCGCCGACCTGAGTCCCCCGCCCCCGTCGGCGGACGTCCCAGCGGTCCAGGTGGAAACAATGGAGAAAAACCAACTGGTTAACAAGGTCCAGGTGAAAACACCGAAACCGAGAAAGCTGCTCCTGACGCTGAAGACAGCAAGATCGACGTCGCCCCAACCACTCAAGCAGCTACTGTTCCTGACCAAGGTACTCCCGTCGAAGGCAGCAACGTTGCAACTGCCCCTGAGACTACTGCTGCTGGTGCTGAAGTCAACAGCATTGACTCGAGTCTGAAAACACCGGTGACGCTGCTGTTTCCAACTGAGCTTCTCACTCAAGCTAAATTTCTAGCTCTGCATTCTTTATGGTGCCTTAGCAACGTATGGATTTGTAATCTAGTCTAGACGAGATCTAACCAGATTTGAATTTTTAATTGGCTGCTTTTGTCTAACAAAAGTCAAATAATGATTATAAATAAAACTATATTGTTGAGCTAATGCAAATTGTTTGTACCTCCGACATTTCTTTTCAAAGTCATGTTGACATCTAGTCGCTCGCTGGGCACATTGTAACAGAATGCAAAGGCATCAACTGAACTGTCGATGACGTCATTGTAGTTTCTTATTACTGATTTGAGTTAAAGTTGATAACTAACCTTGGTGGATTGGTTGAATTCAAACTTTTACTTGGAACCATAGCTGTGTTTGCACAAGGAAACCGAGCTGTTATTTGTTATGACTGGGTTTGATTGGGTTGCAAATATTTTCAAGGTTGCTGGATTTCAACGCCGCTTTGATCTTTTAAAACAAAATATTTGCTGGTCCAAAATGGTTGGTCCTGAGCTCGCGAAATAGGACCTTCAGCGTATGTCCGTGTAAGAAGCAATTTTTACTTGATGAGCCTCAGCATATTTTTAAAATTAATTTTAGCTTTACAAGTTTAATATTCCCACCTTAGACCAGCCTCGCGTTCAAAGGAACAGTCTGCGCTTGTGAGCTGAATGCAAGGTAGTCTTCAAGGTAGTCATGTATCTCTTTACCAAACGAATCTCAGTCAGAGACATCTGCGATCAATTAGCTTCCTCTTGTGTTAAATATTTAGTGGATTCTGACAGTATTGCTGTGGACTCGCTGTCTGGAAACATTTACTTCGGAAATGTTTTATCCAAAGAACTCAGCGTTTGCAGCCGTGGTGCTGGGAAATGTTCTGTTCTTGCAGTAAATCAATCGGATGTTGATGACATTGTTTTGCACTCCACTAAAAGGTTCAAGTTCAGTTTCCCTCCCTGCTGTTGCTAATGTCTTCCAATGATGTAATTGCGTTGCCTGCCTTAAGCCTTTGTTACTTGTGTGGAGGTGCACTTAAAATTGTCGGCAGATTCTAGAAGAAATTGTGTAAGCAATGCGTGGTCGTCATGACATTGGCAGGCAGTTTCATCAACCCCAACCACTGAAGCTACTGTTTCTGACAAAGGTACAGCCGTTGAAGGCAGCAACGTTGTAACCGTCCCTGAGACCACAAGTACCGATGCTAAAGTCAGCATCATCGACCTCTAGTCTAAAAACACCGGTGTAAATGGTGGTAGTGGCTCTGAGGGAATCAACGGTGACGCTGCTGTTTCCAACTGAGTCTGCAATTGAAGCTAATTTTCTGGCTCTGAAATCTTCATGGTGCCTTGCAACGTATGGATTCATAACCAAGTCTAGATGAGATTGAACTACATTTGAATAGCTAATTTGCTGTTTTTGTCTAACAAAAGTAAAATAAATAAAACTATTGTTGAGATTATGCAAAATGTTTGTACCTCCAAAATTTCCCGACTGATTGGAGAGGGCAGCTGGAATTCAACGCCGCCTTGATATTTTAATGAAAAATATTTGCCTCTGTCAGGCAGTGACAGGAAAGTTCGTCTTATGACCGAACGCGTTTGTCAGTACAAGAAGCAGCATTCACATAAGCATCATCTGCATATTATTATTAAAATAGACACCAACCAGAAAATAACTGTATGCAGGAAAAGAGGAACAGTACATGATGCTGTCAGGAACAGCACATGACATGCGAGCAGTAAGCCAGACAAACACCGAATAATCATCCTCAAATTGCTCAACATTTTCTTTGAATCAATCAAAAACAGGACACAAGTCTGAGAAAACAAAACGATCGACAGAATATTTCTTACGACTGCTTGTACCCATAACAACATTTAAAATGCATTTTAAAATTACAAATAAATACTACCACCTTAGCTCAGCCTGTCGTTCAAAAGAAACTTTATTTCCTCAAACATCATTGTGCACCGTTGTCTCACCGAAGACGTTTGCCTTGCTCTAAGTATAATGTGTACCATTCTGGTACAAAGTACTCTCTTACTTTAATAGTTTTAAATAGTCTACTTCGTAACGACGACGTCTGTTTTCACCGTCGTTCTCCATTATTCTAAACAATTACAAGATTTAAATGTACCTTCAAAACCAAAGCAATTGCTGCTCAGCGAGTCAACCACTTACCACCTTTAACCCAACTGACGGCCATAAACAAACAGTTTGCTTAATTACCAGCACATTGGCTTAGTATGATGTACCAATAAACAGCCCAGCTGAGCAACTGGCGACCAATAACAAGCACAGGCCATCGCTCATTGAGAAAGACACACATAGCCACAAGAAGGCAACCAATGAGTAATGTGAACACTACATGCAAGTTTGCCAGCTTCAGTCCACTCCACGCGGCTTCGCCCACTAACACAGAGTCAAAGTTGCGCAAGATGGCTGCCAGTTTGAGTTTTTTCACCCATTTACCCTCTAGCATTTTTGCATTTGCTAAATACATCGAGCGATTATAAACTTGGTCAGCGATGAAACCGCTCATCCAGTAATTCCATGTTCCGCATTCAAATAAAGCCGCTAAAAATCTTCGGAGTTTTGGTCCAAGGAAGTTGCGTTGTACCAACGTGGGTACCATCAAATTGAAGAATGGCAAATTGCCACCATGTAAAACGCGTTTTTCCTTGTGTATACGTTGGATCATTCCAAAAGCTCTCACATTGTGCACATAACTTGCATACACCAAAAGTATTTTTGAGCTCGAGTTGTAGCTTGCAGGCATTAATTGGGCTGCATTTCCCGCAGTCATGGTTTTTCCGAATTGGCGTAATAAAGTTAGTGAGCCGCTTAGATTGGTCTTAGCATAATCATGAAAATATGGAATTACTTGGTGAAAAAGTTTCGAATTTAATCCGTTAGAAAAATCAATCAGAACCGGGTACTCATGGACACCTTCTGCAAGTTGGTGCATATCACTTGGACATACAGGGACCGAGGGCGATGTCAGCTGGCTGATCATGTTTCCACTGTAGCAACTTCCTAGGAGCATTGCTACGAAAGCCCACAGAGTGATCACCAACAGAATCCGTCTGGGAGCAGAGCGTATCTCTTGGCCATAGCCGTAGAATCGCTCGATTAGTAGCATAACCACAACTGGCGCGATTGATTGCATTTTTTCAAAAAAAGATTCGGTCACTTTCCCAGCCCTAGCGGCAATTGTTGCTGACAGGCAAAGACCGGCTGCCGCTGTCAAGACCCAAGTCAGTGGGTCGTAAGCCCGGATAAAGACCAGTAGCCCCATATTATTCGTCTTTGCGATGCAAACAAAAGTTTGCTCCAAATAAAATACGGCATAGTTGACAAAGTCTATATATTTCCACCGCGTCAGCATGCGCATACTCTCCATGTTGAGTCTACCGAGCATGACAATTGTCATGTCAGGTGCTGGGCGTGTGTGCAATTGGGAGCTCAAAAACGTAACGTTAAAGTGCTCAGAAATCATGTTCAGGGTGCAATAGTTTGGCAACTGCTGAACTCGCTCACCAAACCTGCAAGGTGTCCAGGAATAGTTCCCAGTTTGCGCTACTAATCCTTGAAGGTCTTTGTGTATGCTTTCGTGCAGCTGTCGGAAATAGGCCGGTTGAAACCTTGTAACTCTGAACAAGAACTGGAGTGATCGTTGGGCATGCGCAAAGCCAAGAACATTCACTTCATGTTCGTCCAATATCAGCATGTATACAGCTGGTGATGAAATCTTGACAAACATGCTGAACGTTTTGGCGTTGTCAATGGAAACAAAATCATCGTTCCTCATACATACCAGAACGTAGCTGAATGGAATGTTGTAGAGCCGTATGACTTCGAATAAAATATTACGAGTGGTGTGCTTTTTCAGTAATGTTGAAGTTGCTGTCGGAGAGTACAGGTTTAAAAGAGCGATCGTGTACTTTGTGAACAATGGATGCGGCTCTATTTTATTAAAGCGTTGATTGACTGCAACATTATTCCGGTATTGACCCACCGTGTCCACAACAATAGCGCAGTTGATCGTTTTTGAGTAGAATAGGAAGTATCGTAACGAGGTAATAGATTCGTAGTTACTGTAGCAGGCCCAATCGAAAATGTAGACGATACAGTTGTCAAATGAAGACAGCAGCTCATTTGTTTCTGTTGACAAGCTCTCGCGGTTATCTTCACTAGAATCCAACCTGATTGAGGTACAAATGGATGACCCGTTAAGTAATACGACGACGAGAGCAAGCAAAATGGTTCTCATTCTGGTGTTTTGAAATTCAAAAAATTGAAAGACAACAAGTTCTAATGTCTAATCTTGCTACTTAACTACTTCTCTTGCCCTAATAAGAAGAATTTTTTTCAACAATGTGCATGTTTCGACAAATCACAAAAATTCAGAGGAGACTTGCATTCCGGACGAAGTCCTTTTTCAAAGTAGAGCGGCTTGCTCTTTGTGTGTGAGTAAGATCTGATCAAACTTGTTCGTTTACGACAGATTTGTGAAATATAATTGGAGCCTATATTAAACTGAAGTGCTTTTAAGTAGTTTTAGATTAACATGGAAACCTCCGGAAGAGAGTTTCGCACTTGTGTGTAATTGTGGTCTTCATGGTTTCATGGCAATGCGACTCATAGAATACAATAATAGGTACTTCGTTAAGACAAGCAATTTGTGGCACTAACTTTTTAAGGCGCAATCCAAAACATAAGCTTCGCAGTCAGTAATGGTTATGATAATGAATAATGAAGCAAAGCGTATTATTTTTTGCACTTTGATGGTAAAGCTCACAGTAATGGCTTCATTGTGAGCATCCGCTTTTAGTTGAGACAAGGCTTGCTTCGAGGGTCAGTATTGAATGTAAATAATGACTTAATAATTGTCTCAACGTAATCACCCATGCTGCCACCACGTAGTCATTTTGTCAACTAAAATTACATTTGGATCGATTACCGTACGCAGCAACATCGTCAAATTTTGTTCCATTTCTCAATTAATGAACGTTCTAGTGCTATGAACCAGCTTGAGCAGAAGGTGAACACTAACATGCGCCAATGTTAACGGTTTCCCATATAGTCAACAATCTTTTTGCCGCTGCATTTTTAGAATCTCAAAGCCAGTTTCTACGGGCTTTGATGTAAACAAACCGATAACAAATAATATCAAAGTCCAGAAATATATCTCATGAACTGAACTGTGTTGTCTCTATCCTAAAATGTTCGACTGTCCATAAGCTGAGCCCTAGGCTTTCTCAGCCGTGAAACATGAGCTTATCAGCATGTGTCAAGTCAAATATTGTCCAATAGTTTCAAAATCTAAAGAAGAGATCTACTCCTGTAGCTAATAACAAGGATACATTCATTTTCTTTTAGATTGATTTTATTGACATTAGATTAAAACTACTGCGTAGTTGTTAAAGTTGGTACGGCCAAGGAGCTAAAGACAAAAGCTAGAGCCCTTGCCTTGCACTCATTAAATCATTCCCACTCTTTAGCTAAGCAGCATAGCAGCACAGTTCAAGGGGTGGACAAAAAGTTGATAGAAATGAGACAAACCATTTTTCTAGGTACTCTCATGACTACCTTATTTTCTCTTTGTCTTGTTCAAAGTAAGCATGTTAGTCTAGAGGACTCTGAGTCAAAATTCTACCAACAACTTTCCAATCATCGTGAATGCCTTCGAGTTGTGAAAAACACTTTAAAATCTCTCCAGCAAAGAAATCAGAACGAAATTTCATCAGTGCAAAACGTCCAACTTAACAAGGCAACGCTTCATTGCAGTGAATTTGATGGGGACTTATCTGCCAAGATCCAACAATTGGATGGTAAAATTCTGAAAATTCAGACCGCAATCAACAATCTAAAAGCCTCGAAAAGTTCAGCTCAGATGGGCAAAAACAAAACTAGCGGCTTGGCCGGAACTTTAATGTGTCCCGACAAGACGAAAACTGTGGAAGGGTTCGTCCTTGGAACTGAGGATGGAGTTGTGACGGTGACTCTACCGGCCTTTCATCGAACGAAAATAATTACCAACTTTAGGACATACCTCGTAGCATTTGACTGGGTAATCCAGAAAGTTTATTGGGTAGACACAGACCGTACAGGAAGCATCAAGAGGGCGAATCTAGATGGAACTGACGCAGAAATCTTTCTGAATGGTAAGAAATTTAACTTGATAATCATCTTAGATATTTCGGATAAATAATTTGTGCCAATATTCGTTACTCTGATGAACATTTAGCCGGACAACCATTTGGTTTGGCTGTGGACTCCAACAGTGGAAACGTTTACTCTGCACATTCTGAATCTGGAGAAATCAAAGTGTGCAGTAGCGATGGTGAAAAATGTTCTGTTCTTGCAACGGAACAAAAGGGAGTATCTACGCTGGCTGTGCACTCATCTAAAAGGTATAATGTTTTATACATAATTTTTGCATTCTTTTGTTTTTAACTATTTCAGCGGACGGACTCTGTTTTGCTTTCAGTTTAATTTTCTGGACAAATGACACTGGAGTAGTAAGAGCGAACTTGGATGGTACAAACGCCACAACCGTTCTGCTCCGAGGATTTCTCAGAGGGATAGATGAGAGTTCTGATCGACTTTACTGGGAACAGGGACGGGAAATCGGT
>JAQIWI010001700.1:0-15149 GCA_034698825.1 Deuterosminthurus bicinctus
TGGTGTTCATGCTATACAGTTGATGATACTGCGAATGATGCTGCTACTGATGATGATTTCCTTCTATACATACTAGCCAAGTATCACTTAGGTTATTTTAGCCAAGTGCAGAGGGACTTGTGTGTGTGTGTATGGGGATCTTAACAATGCTAATAATAATATGTGGAAGCATGAGCTTCAGACAGGTGTGAGCAGCTGGGGCAGAAAGCTTTGGAAATGAAGGCACAAGTTTATGCAGTAGACACGGAGGTTATTATATTAAGAATTAAAAGTGGGATTAAAGGTTGTTCCTTCATTGTGTGAGTTGAACTGAATGTGTGGAGTAATGATTGTGCGTGCGTGTGTATGTGTGTGGGTCAGTAATTATCCTACCTTGGGACTGTAAGGAAAGGAAGGGAAATTACACCACTTTTTTCTCTTGTCTTTAAATCCGCAAAAGTTAATAGTAATTACAACATCAGTAAGTGACTATTTCAAGTGTACTGGTGCAGGACTTACTTGAGGTGCATTAGAATACACACAGACAGACAGCGTTTTGTGCTACTATGAGCTCATTGTCAGGCACATTTATGTGTGTTGGTGGCGCAGGACACTGAAAGTAGTAATTATACTCTGTGGCTTACGTTATTGTTGGTGCATTATTATGTCCGTTCTGTGGATGACTGAGGGAAATTGTATTGTAATGGTGTCATTAGTGAGATCAAGAGTGTGTGGTGTTTGTACAGTCAAGTCTGAAAACATGTGCCATTAATATTGCTCGCAGTTGTTGTTGTAGGAGGAAGTGAGCGTGAGGCGAGTTCGGGTGCGATTAGGATTTTGGTGTGATTCAAGCCCGGAGTTTAATCCTGTGGTTTTGGGGGAGAACCAGGAGACGACGAATGTGTGTGTGTTGCTGCTGGGATGATGTGAATAATGATTTGTGTGCCATGATTTTTACCCCAAGGAATTTCCTGGTTGCATCCAATTATCTGATCAAAGTAAAAGCAAACAGACTGGTTGAGTGTTGTTGTTCAGACGAATTGTATGCGAAAGTTTCTAACTGTTTCTTCTTTTCTTCTCTCAACAGGAGCTGCAGTCCGAGGTAACAACGCTGAAAGACTTTCGGAATTCCGTGCTATCATCGTTGCCGGAGCTGAAGCAGAACATTCCAGGAGGAGGAAGTGATCATGATAATCTGGATCATCATGCTCCGCAACAGCATGTAACGAACAGTGGAAGTAGTAGTGGTAATGGAGGGAAGGTGGTGGCGGCGGCTGGAGCCACTGGTGGGGTCAGTTCTTCAGCGGCTGGTGCTGTCGGGTCAAGTGCGGCTGGAGGAACGTGCTTGACAGTTGGTGTTGGCGATGTGTGGACTAGTCCCAAACTCATTGACTCCGGCTTCTCAACGGAAACGAATAAGTCCTCTCCTACGAACAAGTCGGACGACGATGATCCTCTGTACTCCTTGCTTGATTTGATCCAGCTGAAAGTTTCCACATGCTCCAATCAGCAGCAGCAGCTTCATCAGCAACAACAACATCAATCTCATTGCCTTCAGTGCTTGGAACAGCAGGGGCAACAGAACAACAAGTATGTGCCGAATGGAAAGCACTCCGACTCACATCATCAATTAGGCCGTCTGGATCCTTTGCTTCAGTTTCGTCCCAGTGAGGATGATGATTGTAGTAGTCAAGTTATCATTAGTCGAAACATTATTGGTGCTGTCCTGAGGGAAGTTGATGTGGTGGAGCTCCAACGTCAAGTGCTCTTCGGTGTAGCACGGGTGAAGGTAATACTCGTCCTTTGTCTGTTTCTCTCAACTCTTCATTACTATTACATTCCTCGATTAGCATTTGACCTGAATTTTCCAAACCTTTTAACTTAATTAAGCTTTCTATGGCACGAGAGTGTATGGGATGTGAGGAGTGAGGATGGAGTAAGTTCGTTAGTGTATATGCATGGTAACATCCATCGAGTAATATGGCAGTAGCAGCATCTGATGATGATAATCCTCTTGCAGTTTTACATTCACTTTACCGCTAAAAACGTAATTTCTTCTATGTCTATTAAATTATTGGGTTTCCTGGGTGGTGGTTGTTGATGGCTGGGATGTGAGGAGTGTGTGTGTGTGTGTGTGTGTGTGTGTGTATGATGCTTGCTTTGCTTGTAAGATGAAGCGAGTAAGAGCGATGATGATTGTTGTAAGTCTAGAAGACTACCGTCATTAGTATTGGCTTACAAATTGGCCGAGCTAAAAAGCTTGTAATGAGCAATGCCGTTTTCCAGATAAAGATGCCATAACGTCTTTTCGTATGAGATTAGCTCATCCATCCTGCCTCTGTGTATGAGTAACCGTTTTGAACACAAGTAAAGTGAGCTAAATGGAAAGAAAGGCCAAAATGCTTATTTAGGTTTACAGCTACATGCTCGTTCATATGCTGTCAGGAGGAGTTGTACAGTGGCCTGTTAGTCAACTCATGTAACTATAACTTCTTTGATTCCTCTCCTTACGCTTCAAATCATGACAAAGATCAGCCCAGGAGTTTTCCCCTTGTTCAAATGTCAGAATTGAGTGAGAAAGAAGAGAGTAATAAAAGCTAACTGGAGGTCATTGTTAGCTTTTTTTGTATGTACTATTCAACAGTTTTGCTTTGAAAAAAGGGGCGCAGGTAAAATGCGTTAGGGTTGTGTGATTTTTGTAGCTTTTGGCAAGTGAATAATGCCCCTGGTTTTGGGTGCGTATTGTGTGTGTGTGTGTGTGTGTCGGACGGAAGGGATTTTAATGTGTGCGTGCCCACCCTTTGCTACATTTAGGCAATGTGGACTTTACAACAATCAGAAGCAACTGTTTATGATGATTACTGCAAACTTTTGGACTAGTCCACTAGCGAAACTTATTGTTGTGATGTAAATAAACCCTCCCCCACCTCGGATCTGTAGGATTTCTAAATGTTACACACATAGAAACAAGTTGGTGTGTTTGTTGGCACAAAGTATGATGATCAGTTTGAAGGGATTTATAGCCTAAATTTTGTAGACGATTATACGCTTGTATCCTTCAGTGCATATTACACGATGTGTTTGTGTCTTTAAAGCTGTGATGGGGCAAGAATAGAGTGAGTAGCAGCCGTGCCTAACGGACCTCATGCACGCATGGCTACCCACGCTAACCTATTTGTCTATTGTTATGTGACCATAGTTAGCATTTTAACTGCCTGCTTGCCTTCGATCTTCGGCTGTAATGCTACTCATATAATTGTAATGAAAGAAGGGAAGAGAAAAAAGAGTCAAACTTTGAGGTTCCTTCAACAGTAGGCTTGACAGTAGCTGGTGGGTTGGAATGAGAGAGATCTATTTTGATGGTTTGCAAAGGCTTTTATTAGTACTGTAACACGCTTGCTTGAATCCCTCACAAATTCTATATAATTCTGCCAGGCAAATTTCCGTTTTAGTTTTTTCAATGTGTGTGCGTTTGAATGGATAGCAATCATGTCTGTTTCCCTCTATGTGTGCATTTTGTTACGTGTATTTGTGGAGGTTTCATAACAACAAATTGTTAAATGCTTGGCTGCCAATTGACTTTACTGTGTAGAGGTGACTCTTGTAGGAGTATTCACCGTTGTAATTTGCAATGAAAGGTTAATAGGGGATGGACAAATGTGTGTGCATTGCAGGTTGTAATTGAATTTTTTTGGTGATTTCAGGCATTGGAAGCAAGGCTAGCGAATTTGGAGTCAACAACATCGGAATCTCGTCTAGCCTCAAAGTTTCTGGCCTTATCGCAAGAGAATGAGCAGCTTCGGTTCAAGCTGAAAGAGCAGGAAATTCAATTAGAAGGGACCAAAGCGAGACTGCGAATTCTGGAGAGATTGAAAGAAGCGACGGCTGCAGTTGCATCTGTGCCTACGACAGCAAGTATACCTTCAGCAATTACTCTTGCCGCTAGCAGCAACCCTGCAATTGCCACAAGTCCTCCTGGATCCTCTGTGAATAATAATAATAATAATTCGAAACCTCATTTAGTTGCCACATCTGCCAATAATAATAATGTTATTAATAGCGTTAAACATAATAATACTAATAATGTATTACCAGGAGTAACAAATCTAGGTGGATCATCACCACCGGAACCCGCTCCTCGCAAGTCTAAAGCAACAGCTGTGGTCGGCGCTAGTCCCACAAGTGGATTTCTCCGGCAGGCTTCGTACATAATTGAAAACTACAACAATAATCGTAACAATTTGGCAGCGGAGGAGGATGATGAAGAGTTTTATGGAGTGGAAGTAGTAGGAGTACCTGGACGTCTCGTCGAGTCCTCAACAGTCAATAATAATAACTCTAGCGGAATAATATTAACTAATAATCATATTAATAGTGCACTGAGACTAGGTAGTAGCAATAGCAGTAGTAATTCTAAAGACAGTTCAGTAATTCCAGATGATTGTGATGTGACCCCACAGCATCATCGGAGGTCTGTATCCTCCTCCCCTTCACACCCTATGACAAACTCTTGGGGGAAGTCACAACAGCATTATTATAGTAGTAGTAATAGTAGTAGTAATAATACTAATGGGAAGCCACCACTTCCAGATAAAATCTACTCGAATAATAACAGTGGTGGTAGCCATCATCATCGTGCACAGCTTGGAGGAGCCAGTCAACGCCCATCCCGAATACCTGTCACGATCAGTCGTCCCAGTACCCCGGCAAAGAAGATGCCACCCCCCACACCACCAAAGAGTCTATCCAGCATTAGTTCCAAGTCAAGTATACCTATTGCCGTGACACGATTGAAACGAAGCCAAAGTAGTAGCTCCAGATCCGGAACTACCACTTCGTCCAGTAAGAATAAAATGGGCCAATTTTGGGCTCAGTGGTTTGGTTAGAGTATATTGAAGATGGGGAAAAAAAGAAGAATGTGACACCTTTCCTACATGTTTTATCTATCAGCGTATTATTATTCTTATCGTAATGAAATGATGGAGCATCTAGTTGTTAGCTTAAGGAACTACATATTCAGTGTAAGAATTTTTTTAGCTTGAATTTACAGGATGATTCCCTACACATAGACGCAGCTATGAAACTACCGAAATGGTAGCATCATCATTTTTCGGTCATCATGTGAAACCATGAAAAACTATAGTGCTTAAGTTTGAAAAAATGTGAGCGCGTGAGCGAGATCTTATTGTTTACAAGTTTTAGCCGTAATTTTATTTAGTTTGTAAGCGAATCGATCGTTTTAAAAAAATGATATGTTTATTCCAAAGACGATTATTGATTCTTATATGTATGTGTTATTATTATATTATCTTCTTCAATCGCCACTCGTGTGTATTCTCTTGTCCATGATTATTATTATTATTATATTATTATTATTATCATTCTAAATAGTTACACGATCATTGTGATGATCGTCAATGATGTCGTAGATTTTACATGCTAGTTCCAGTCACATTGTACTGTGTGAGAGAATATTGTTGTAGTTATCATTTCATAATCATGCATTACATTTACATACCGCATATTTGAATCTCATCATCGCCTGTTTTTTCCAATGTTTGTCTCTGTGTACTGTTAGTAATAAATATATTGCTACCACTACTAATCAAATATTATTACTCCAAGTAAGTTGAATACGTAACGTACATAACGCAGCACTGAATTGTGATAATTACCTTTAGGAGGAGGAGACGGATTGATGAAAAACGTGGTTATATTATTATGATACTTGCGTAAAGATTATTATTACTATACTATCATGCTGCTAAAATATGACGCATTTGCGATGATTCAATAAAAATGCAAGCTATTTACAAGCCCTGCGTCCTCTTCTTTTTTTTTCCTTTCATACATTCATAAGGATCACTCACGACCACGACTTGAGTGTGCCCTTGCAGGATGTAATATGTAATTCAATACCTGCCTCGGGTCAATAAGACGATCATTAGTATTCCGCAATAATAATGGCCAAGTCATCTGCTTTTCAGTCGCTTTCAATTAGGGAGGATCATATTCAAGAAGGAGCTCCTTAGTCGTGCCCAGATCGGCCTCACTCCATCAGCATAATTGCCTAAAAAATATGCCCTACCGAAACTAATATTATGTTGGGCTTGTAAGTCCTCCTGGGAGTGCTGTAAACTCGCCGCTGCTGGATTTCTAAATCGTTTTTCAGCATCTGTCAATCCCATCATTTTTTTTCTTGGGGGCAAAAGTACCAGAAGCAAAGCCTTGTGAGCGTTCATTGACACTCCTATTATAGAGATTCTTCATACACTTTTTATCCATTTATTATGTACACGTATGTCTCAAGACGCATGACATTTGGGATTGACCCCGAGGGAATTTTCTATGTTGGGACAGTGATCATCATCACATAATCACATTGAACTTGAGGTCACTGTATTCATTTTTCCCTCGCCCTCACTTTTTAAATGGCTATAGCTTCCAATCCAATAGCTTTCTTCAAGATTAAATACATTATAGTCCAAGTAAATCGTAATTATTAGTCTTTAGTGAGTCCTATTAGTAGCATCATGTCAACAAGAAGAAAACTTTGGACGCTCAATCCTTCGGAATTAGTGGTGGGCGTGATGGGTTGTTTTAAGCCCAACTTATGTGATGACATGGAGGAAGCCTTTCATGTTATTAGGTGTCATAAGGCTTTGTTCTTAAGACTATTTGATTATTTAATTCTGCTGGCATTGCTTTCACCTTGTCATCATCACAGTGCTAATGCACTCAGGAATGATCCATTTCCATACTGAGGAGACGTGAGAATTGACTGCCGACAGCTTCATGAGAAATTTGAATTTGGCGGAGCTTCCACATCACAACTCGTGTAAAGTCCCAGCGAAAGCAAAGAGGTTGATCGTCATGTGTTGTCGAGTCTTTGGTGAACAGAACTTTCATCCACTCAGTCAACAGCAGTGTCAAGCTATAGCGGCATTTGGAACTTACCGGAAAGTGTGAAGATTTCAGCCTAAATAGTTGCATTTATAATTGATATTGAAAAAAAATGGAGAAATTATCCATCTTACTCTTGGTAGCTACCCTTGGACTAGGTGAGTGAATTTATCTAAATTTGTATATCTCCTACAAAATCGACGACTAATACAACAGGAACAGGTGCTGTTGTCAAAAACATTCAGGTGTTCTGAATTCGGGTCCTAAGTTTAAAGGCTGAGAAACTGAGGGAAAAAAGTATCAGCTGGATCGTTAGACTGCACAGAGATATTACTTTTTGAGACGTTCGATGGGATGTGACCTACGAATGATTTTAATCGAGTATACTGAGCATGTATTTTTGCACATTTCAGTTTCCGCTTCCAGCTGTAAGGACCCAAAGGTGACCTCAAAGTCTTACACAACTTTAGATGCCTCTGTTTTGACCAATATCGCCTACCTGGCAGAATTTGAGTTGACATGTGCAGGCAAAGCTGCCACCATTCCCCTGTACGCTCAAATCAATGGACAAGTTTTGAACGTGGTCCGTGGAAGCAAATATCAAGTTAGCTGGACTGAAGAAATCGCCAAGGCTACCCGTGGGGACCATCCTCTTAATCTTTATGATGAAGAAGGATTCGCTCAGCTCCGCAAGGTAAGCTGGTCAAGCATAATATCATCTCAAATTAGAAAAAGCATACGAATGTATTTAGTTACTAATAATGTGTTTTTTCGATAGTCGCAGAAATCCGGAGAAGCCCCCGCACCTTTGGCTCAAGTTGTTATCAACCACCCTGGTGCCTACTCCGGTCCTCTGTTGAACTCTGAACATTTGGCTGCCATCACCGGCGTCGTTGTAGTCTACATCGCTATCACTTGCCGAGGAAAACTTTTGTCATAAATCAATCATCTATTTATAACAAAAAATATTATAACAGAAACGTTTTCCACAATGTTCTAAACGCCAGTTTGGTATTCACATGTGATCTTTTTCTTGTTGAAATAATTTGCAATTGAGAGAGGAAAACTGCGTGTATGATTGAACGAACAGCTTGCGGATTAAAGAGACCATGAGAGAGTTCTAATATATTCCCTCACGTCGTTATCATACCTTATTATAAAATTGCATTAAATTCATCCCTTCCTGGCTTCATCCTGCTTTATATTCATTGTCTCGTCGGTTTTCAATCAAGTGACGTTTCATAGTCGTTCAGGCTCAGGTCAAGGCTTTATTATTTTATATTTTATACATATTATATATATTAGAAACAAGGCAAATAGAATACGAGCTTATTCTACAAGCCTTGATTAGAAAGAGCCTGCTGGTGTTGTTATTTTATGAAATTAGGCTCATACTGTCTTGTCCATTTGACGTACAGACGGCGTCATCTATTTGTCAAGGCAGGAGGTCGACAGGTCTTAATAACTGCACATCCAAATACATGGACCCATTTTATAGCCCACCGCCTGTACATACCGCAGCATTATCTTGATGTGCTTAAGTCTCACGCTACACCATGCTAAGCGCCCTCGGCTTGCAGACACTTGCACATTGACTGAAGGTGCCGGCGGAATGGGAATGCTTACTTGCGCCGCCTTCTGTTCCTTTTCTCAATCGACCATTTTGTCTCGTGTGAGAGTGCAGCGTGT
This sequence comes from Deuterosminthurus bicinctus, assembly GCA_034698825.1. Classification (NCBI taxonomy): domain Eukaryota; kingdom Metazoa; phylum Arthropoda; class Collembola; order Symphypleona; family Bourletiellidae; genus Deuterosminthurus; species Deuterosminthurus bicinctus. Next base: position 8,572 of record JAQIWI010001700.1, read on the forward strand.
TGCAGCCGGGTTGAGAGTCAGGCAGACTTCACAGAGAAATCGGATTAAAAGAACCGAAAATGGTAAGTATTGTTTTTTCATTGAATTCAGAATTTTAACTCATCCTACATTCCTCCCGATTTCGGAAAACTTGACGTTAAACTTGGTATGAAAGAGGGTGATTTTAATCCATGTGCCTCTCTGCTGTATATGTAGACGGAGGGAACCGCAACAATTCGGACTAGGAAGTTCATGACCAACAGACTTCTAGCCAGACGTCAAATGGTCGTGGATGTTCTTCATCCAGGTCGAGCAAGTTTACCCAAAACGGAAGTCCGGGAGAAGCTGGCGAAATTGTACAAGACTACCTCTGATGTAGTATTCTGCTTCGGTTTCAAAACTGCCTTCGGAGGAGGCCGGTCCAGTGGATTCGCTCTCATCTATGATTCCCTGGATTTAGCGAAGAAATTCGAACCTAAATACAGACTCCAGAGGGTGAGTTGTTAATTAGGATTGTGGAAGTGTGGTTGGTTTCGGAATTTTGGTGGTGTCAGGTGTGGATGAGTGTCATTTTGAAAGGGATGATTGAGGCACTGTACTGTGTCTGCCATCATGTGTGTTGAGAGACGGCGTGGTGGTTGAAGGCGTGTGGAGAGGTTTGATAGTAATTGAAATTGATGATATTTTATTAAATTTTCCAGCATGGTTTGTATGAGAGAGGAAAGACCACCCGTAAGCAGCGTAAGGAAAGGAAGAACCGTATGAAGAAGTACAGGGGTACAGAGAAGGCCAAGAAGGGCTCTCAGGCACAGAAGAAGGTGAGAGTTGTTGTGATGTTAATTATTTGTCTATCACATTTGAAGGTGGTTACAGTAAATGATCCTGTGTCTCCTTCTTTCTCTATTAAATCTATTGCCCACATTTCTGCTCATCGGAATTGCAGACAGGGAAGAAATAGGGATAACCAAAGGTGATGGTTAATCATGGTTTCTTATGCGGTGCTTCAGTTAATCCCGCATGGTTTTCCATGGTTTAGTAGACTAGTCGCAGTGGTTTATGTAGCCACTAATTGGTTTGTCTACCAACGCACTCGTGCAACTGTTCAGACTTGTAACCCGTATTAGATTGAGAAACTAACTTTGTTCCAACAATTTGGTGTGTTTTTGGTCGAATAATCCGACGCTCACTGCCGAACACTTTGCTAAGGCACCGTAGATCTTTAATAATTCTAGCAGTATTAGTTTCACTACACAATGTAGTTTGTGCAAACTGTGTGCGCGTGTGAACCTAACACAGAATTTGACTTTTTTTTAGTGTTTCACTTAAATGTGTGTTTGGTACACTTCATGTATGGGTAACATGTAGGATTAAATTTTGGATATTTTGTTTTTTTATTGCAGTAAATCCTATGTCCTGGACATCTATAAGTTTTCCCGACAACATCTCCTGTGGACTTCATCTTCATTCAGCATTTACATTTCTTGTCTTCGGTTTTTAATACAATTTGTCAATGCGAATAAAGTGATGTCAGCGGGATTTGTTTGACATTTATGAATATCGGGAGTGTATTTCTTCTGCACGTGTTCTTGCGAATGGCGGTGGCCATTTATCTGTTGTAGTGAGCTCTGAGCTCCCTATTTCAGTTATGGTGGGGCTGTCACGCAGGGCTAGATATATCCTTGGCATGAGTTCGAACTTCTGGCAGTAGTGCAACAGCTTGCCTTATTATTGCGGCATATATTGACTTGCATGTAAGGCACACAGTGAAGCTCGAGCACCTTGTCTCCTTTGTGTTCATTTTGAGATAAGATCTGATACTAAAACGCAACTATAGCGTATCACTAGTTGTTCATATTTGACTTCAAGGGCTACATATGCACTGCAGCTTCAGCAAGGTGTGCATAATGAAGTCCGGAGTGTCGTTGAAAGAATGCAGATCAAAATGGAAATCTGAAAGAGACTTGTTCCATGTAAAGAAACTTGAACCAGATTAAAGCTGTTTACAAAGTAGCTTGATTTGAGACCATGACCTCAGTAAGTCTTGAAGAACGCGTTCGGAAATTGGAACGAGATCGTGATGCTTCAAAGGATATATTGTGGACCTTGTTCACTCGATTATGCCGGCTTGAAAATCTCATGTCGAAACTTGGATGTAAGTGGAGTCATAAAAATATTATTTAGACGAATTATCCAAGGAATGACTTTGAGGCTAATTACGATTTAGTGCTGGAAGTGGACACACGGGAAGTTCGTGACGACGTGCTATTGCAGATCGAGAAACGCGTTGCACAATTAGAATCAGGGATTGCGGCGATTGCTGGAGGTATAGGTAAGTGTTTTGAAGTGTGAGCAGCATTTTTTACAGCGGTGATGATGATTGAACAGAGTTAAATTTTGTGTTGAATTTCAGAGCGACCATTACCGCAGGGACGGACACTGAAGAATACAATCGATCCTCCGCCCGTTTGTAGAACTATGACCAATGGAAATGCCAAGGAATCCAGAAATCCTGACATGCAGATTTCGAATGCTGTAAAATTTAGAAGTACTGATGGAAATCCGGCTGCTCTGACCATCAAAAGGAATGGAATTACTAGCTTAGAACTGGGTGCTGAGTCAAGGAGCAGTATGAAATCAAGTGACCAACATCTTGAAGATGAGGATTATAAACTGTGTGAAAGGGATTGTTATTGTTGTGAGTATAGTTAAATGAGAGCAAAATTGACATATTTCAGGATGAAGTTTTGAATGTTGTTTCAGCAACAAGTTTTGAATGTTACAGCACATCAATGTGATGGATCACACACTTGGTCATCCTTGTGTCCACCTTGCAAAGTTGTGACTGATGTCAAGTTCAAATGTGGTCACGAAATGCCAGCTGTGTGCGACCTTTGTGGCGTACTGAGCCAGTCTGGATGCGGATTTTGCAGTGGACTGAAGCAAAAACATTTAGACAAGATGATGATGGAGAAATTAGATTCCTTACTTGGCACCAAACTGAAAGCAGTACATTTCAGTGCCTTTGAGGAAGTCATGGAAAACGTTAACCGGATGGGTTTCCAGAAGATCATGGCAGCCATCAAACATGCCGTAATCTCTGACGGAAGCAATCCAATAGCCAAGAAGTTATTTCACAAAATAGTTGTAGATGACAATCCCATCGAGCCGAGCATAACAGTGAATCTGGTAAGCCTTCCTGATGTAGTTGAATGAAGTCATGTTCTCACTACAGTTATTTGTCTTGCTACAGCTGAAGAATATGGGATCGGATTCTACTTCACCGTGCAAAATAGTTGTTGATGAATTAGTCGATATTGTTTCTAAGCGATTTCACGAACTGTTCCGTGTAAAATCAGAAAGGTACGAAGGAAGTTGTAGCAACAGTTCAGCCGCTAAGATGACGGAATGTACCCGCTTGATCTGGCTGATAGGGCAGCTCTTCTGCGTGGATGGTTTGACTTTCATGCATATGATGGATATCATCGATAGCCTTAATAGTAAGTTTCTGTGCCCACGATCATGAATTTAGGCACGCAGATTTCCTCCAAGTGACAGACTAATATTTCTAATGTATGCGTTGCAGATGTTGATTCCTCAGAGAATATCGGGCACTTGTGCACTTTGCTCGAGCTGAATGGAAGAAAATTTCACGAATGTATGATGTCCAAGAACCGAAAGGTTGAATTTCCAACACAGTATCTGTGCATACTTTGGCTACGAAAAGTTTACGAAGATCTTGTGCGTGTGAGCGATGAAATTGTAGCTGATCCAGTTACACTCAGCAGAGTACAGGTAGTTACTACCTGTTTGTTGTTTGCAAGACTGAAATAACGGGATGTGAATGCGTACTTCAGAATTTGCTCCATCTTGAACAATTGAGGACAAACGAGTCGAAGACGCTAGGGGAAGGAACAACGTATACATTCGGGAAGGATGTGGACTTGATGCCCAGGATAGACAGCCGTACTGAGGATGTGGCACAAATTTCGACAGAATCATGGGAAAAGCAGATGCATCTGTATTCAACGCAACAGAGAAACCCGTCGGAGGCCTTCCGCAAAATTCAAGAAAATACCTGTCAACTCATTCCTGCTTCTCCGAATAAACCTTCGATCGTCACTGCAAAAGATTTGTTTGCCCAACGTGTTCAATTGTTTTCTTGGGAGCGCTTACAACAATTGTATAGGACGTATACAACGTCGAACGCGAAAGATCGCTTGGAGTGTACCGTTAAAATGTTATTCAATTTGACCGGTAAGTTGAAGACATATTCAAGAGTCGATCCGGCTGATTATTTTTACACAAGTAAACAATATTTTGCACGTGTTTACATTTGTATCACTGTTTACAAACGTAACGCTGTTTACAAATGCAACAGTGTCTACAAATGTAATCGTGTTTACAATTGTAAATGGTTGCGTCCTTGACCTCAGAGTTAACAGTGACTATAATTTGGTTTTGCAGAGAATGATGTTGTCGCATTCATCATGGAGTATCCCTATTACTTCTTTTCCATGCTTGAGGCGGGAGTGGTATGTGATGCGGTTCAATTTTTACGGGATGTTGTGCTGATGGCAGGAGTGGGCGATGTCGTAGTAAGTTGGGGACTTTAACAGGCAATCGATCTTTATCTTGTTTGGATTCGGTGTAGATTTGATATTTTAATTGAATTGCAGGTAGCAAGGAGTATGGGTCGCTTTGTCACGGATAGCCTGAAGTTGGAAGCGACGAAGAAGCTGAGAAAGTTCTTATTTCACGTCTTTGCTCATGAGCACATAATTGATATTAATCGAGTAAGCGAGCATGTCAACTATGAACGCATGGAAGATTGGCAGAAATTAAGAACGGAACTTCAAGGTAAAGTTTCGTCCCACTTGGATAGAAAGCGTTCACTGGAGGACGGAATGCTCAAACAATGGCGAGCAACTTGATAGCAAATCTGAAGCCCGAGTTCTTTTTCGATCATTCCCGGCTACTAAGAGCATAAAAAATGTGAAGTATTGAACGATAAATATCTTATGACGACGGTTCTTTCTGCTGTCTCAAAACGATGTATTTGTATTCCGAACATGTTCAAAAGCGTCAGAATTAGGACGAAACTGATCTTTATTATTTGACAATGAATTGTTTGCGAATTTTTATAAAATTGTTCATATGCAATGTCTAACATCAATTTTTGAACCTTCATCCATTCACTAATCACAGTACTTGCTCAGAACATCGAAATCCCACATTTGAAGATGTTGAGTCAGCACTGGCCTTTGTCCGAGCACCACAACGATATCTGTAGCAGTGCATTCGATGACACATAAACGAGCCTCCTTTTTGAATCCTAACATCCAATTGTTTTAATTTCCAAGAATCCAGGGCCCATTCCCATACATTCCCTACAAAGTCGTACAGTCCGTAGCCGTTGGGAAAGAACGATTTAACGGGTGCTGTCATAGCGAAGCCGTCTTCCATCGAATTCGTCAAAGGGAATCGACCTTGCCATATATTCGTCCTGCACATTACAATGTAATTATTCTTTTGTTTGTAGATTTAGTATTAACGTGTCATTATTACATGTGTATCCCATCAGGCCGAAGTTTGTTTCCCCATGGATAAAGACATTTCTCCAGACCACCCCGACATGCTAATTCCCACTGGGTTTCAGAAGGCAAACTACCTTTCTTCCAGTTGCAGTACTGGATAGCATCAGCCCAAGACACATGTATGACCGGATGATTAGACATAACAGGAGTCAAGTCCGTCCTCCATGTCACATTTTGCTTCTCTATCCACCATCCTGGCTGACTTGCAAAGTTACCTCTTGAGCCTACATTATTTTTTGGACAGAAGACAAAAGAACTGCCTAGTTCCTCAGCCGTTGTCACATATTGAGTTAAGTTGACAAATCGGGAAAATTCTCCTCTGGTTACCTCGGTTTTGTCAATCCAGAAAGGAGTGGAAATTATGGCTTCTCTCACTGGATCCTCTCTGTCACCTCGTATTGCTACAGAAGGATCGCTTCCCATGTAAAATGAGCAGGCTCCTAGCATAACCATTCTGTAGAGTTGATTCCACACTCAATTTTCATTGTGCCTGTAAACACCTTGTACGTCATTGTATTATGGAACAAAACTTACCTATTGGACACTCTCCATAACTGAAGCATAGGTCGCACTTTTGTGGGCTTAGGACATGTACACTTAGTTGCCAATGGTAATGACCTTGCAGATGCTATCAGTGTTGACACTAAAATTACCACGCGGAGTGTTCTCATTGCAGCTATAGCTGATCAGTCACATTTCTTGCTTCAAGCAAAGCTTCTCCAGATACTTTATGTTGTGCTAAGCAAGCTCATTCAGTCAGTATGATCAGAGAATTCAAGTGCCGTTGGCTTATATGGATTCAGTGTCTCCCTATACTGTTGCAGTCATACACGACAACACGACAGCTAATATCCTCTTGACACGATAATGTAAAGCCGGTCTGTCCAGTATAGGCAGCTTACTCTGACTTACACAAGAATGCATCACAATGAAGAGCGTAATGCAAATGTCATTTTAATTGCTTGATTTCGTGTTTCTTTGAGTGTTACATTCATTTTGCGGCAA
>JAQIWI010001701.1:0-15149 GCA_034698825.1 Deuterosminthurus bicinctus
GTGTGTGTGTGTGTGTGTAGTATATCTGTGTGTAAATTCCAGCGTCACATTATCACTGCGGGGAACAGTAGTAGTAATAAATGACTGTTGTTGTTACTCTATATGCTACGTGCATTTGGCCCAAAGAAATACAATGTTTTGGAAATGACACGCATCATTTTAACAGTACTAAGTGAGGGACTGACAGACTTATGAATGGGAAATGGTTATTTTATCACATAGAATTCAAGCAATGAGGAAGTGAGCATTAACGACATTGTCTCATTTTCTTTCTCTTTTTCTTGTACAGAGATGTAAGTGAACTGTCAACCTTGTCTGCGCCTGGTGACAGCCCCGGAGCACCACCGATAAGACGGAATAGTTGGCTCCGAACTAGTCTTCGCAAGTCACCGCAACAGTCGTAAGTCATTGCAGAGAGTTTCTTTCTTTTTTTAAATCTGATTATTCCATGAGTTAGATTAAGAATAACTTAAGTCTGTTCTAAATCCGGTTTCCTCCTTTATCATTGTACAGTCAGTCACCTTTGCTGACGGGGATGATGAGATTGAACCTCCTCATCTCTACTGTTCTTAATGTCTTGCTCATTTCGCTCTGATTCTCTTCAGAAAGTCATTGCTCATGCAAACACTAAACAAGAATCTCATATGGGCCTTGAGGAATGGACACGTACATTATGAATGTGTGTGTGTGTGTGTGTGGATTTTAATTAAACTTTTTGGTGACAAATTTATCCCTGTGAGCCAGCTTTGTCATTCATGCTTGAGGTTACACATGCTCACATATATTTAGGTCCTTATGCTCAAGTTGTTAGTAGTAAATTGCACATGTGATTGTGCTCTGGGGCATGACACTGACTGACTCACTGTGCATGTGAAATTATTTTGTGAGTACTGTATTTTTTGTAGTTGCTGTATAGTTATTACAATAATGCCAATAGTGAATGATGATGAATATCCTTGGCTCTCGTCTCTTCTTTCTCATTACTCCTGTCCGTACTTTTCCATTGTTGTGATCGGTTACGTTCACAGAAATCTTCAATAGACTTTTCCCTTCTGTTGTCAAGTCATTTGCATATATGCGTCCGTCCATCTGTGTCCCTTTCATTTTCCTTTGTAACTTTTTTTGTCAACATCTCTTATGATGATGACCGCTCAAGACCAAATCCATTATCTTGTCCCGTATGTGTGTCTGTGAGTGAGTGTGATTGTAAATTCAACAGAGCTTTGTAACATTATTTTTAGGCTAGTGAGATTAGTGTGGTCAGTTTCTCACACACGCAGAGAGGCAGAAAAAACATGCACAAATGTACACATGCTACACTTTGCTTGTAGTATAATTATGGGCAGCGTATATAATATTGTTGCTATATACACTACTTGATGATCATGCTGATCATATCGAAGAAATTATCATCCGCTTTTACGGGTAGAGAGAATGAGACTGAGGACGTGTGTATGTGTGTACAACAATGATGGGTTGTTAATTAGCAGTGGATTTCAAAAGCTGTGAGAGCATGAAGGAGTTATTATTGGGCTTTCTAAAGTGACTCGAATTGATCTGATGTGGTTATGTGGCGTGTGTATGTGTATACACTACACTGTATGGCTAATCCTCCATTGTTTTTTGTCTATATTTGCAGAGCCAGTTCTCCAAACGGTGAAACGATGGGACACCGGCGATGGGGATCATTTCGCAATAGGTAAGCTCAATCTCATCTCGTAAGTTTTAAATAGGACTCGTGTGGCTGCTGCAATCCTCATATGTGCTACGTGTCATAGTGACAATACGGCGAATTAATACACACGGACATTAAAAAATCCGCGTGCTATTAATGTGTTTGCGGAGCTGATTTGAATTCATTGCGTGTACACGTTGGTTGGTTCGGCCGGTAGTTGATGATAGGCTTGTGCAACAATTATTATATAGCTTGTTGTAATAATAATGGCTCGTACGAGGTGGAGTTATGTTAGGAGTGTGAGGGAGTAAATTAGGGTTTACCTTCACTACGTGTAGTTTGCATTTGCAGGGCGATGTAAAAAAGAACCTCTGCATGTGTACACACACCTAAAGTACTTTCCTTGCTGCATACATGTATGCTTGTTCTTTGTAAAACGAAAAGCAATATCTAAATGATGTTTTGATGGCAAATGAGTAGGATTGACGAGACGAGCTAACCTGTTTTGGTGAGTGAAGGTAATGGTGTCGATGAGGATATGAGAGGACGATAAGTAAATAAATATCAATAATCGTGATGGAGGATGATGATAACCTCCTCATAATGTGATTACTCATATTACATGTAGAGCTCTTAAGTGTCCGTTATGATGTGATGCAATCATTTCAAAAATGAGAGCCTATGGGAGAAAAATATGCTATTAAGTGTTACACAAGCGGATTTTTAATTCAATGCTTGAGTCATAACACTGACTTGCGGGAGGGACCGTTGTAGCCCAAAGTTGTCCTCTTAACGTCAAAGAATCGTAGCTTCTGGTTGTGGGTGCCGTGTCACAGACGATGAATTCAAAGTATAGAGTCGTCCACTGTGCGGGTTCAAGTTTCGCCTTTGGATGTCCAGTTTGAGGCAATGGAAATTGGTGGCTGTTTTGATAACTGATGCTTGCAATTTCGACAAGAACTGAATCCACCATTTACGTTGCACCGCAATTGAAACTGCTGAGACCAAATATTGTATTCTCACCTTGAAATAATGTATTTTTCTTATGTCAAAGCCTTCTAAGATGTTAGCCGGTGTTGAAATGCTGCTCAACATGCTGAAAAGCATGCAGAAGCTACAATTCTAGTACTTTTCCTCTGCCAGAGTCGCTCCGCACTTTCTTAATCGGTTCTTCAGAACTTTGGAAGGTGTTTACTGGGTTTATAAAGGATTTTACGCCTCTTGGCTTGATGATCAGAGTAGATGGACTTGGCTTGTCTCAGTCGGCTTGTATTAAAAGCTGTGGGCAGGGAATTTTATGAAAGGAAGAGTTATGAGGGTGCGAGCCTCGGAATTATTATCATTCTGAGCATGATGATCGTCATAACTTAAAGCTATCATTTCTAAAGGGATGGATACAGTAGAATTGTAGGAAATAAAATGCTATCATCCATTATTATTGGCTGGAGGAAAGACTTGAAGCTCGAATGCACATCCAAAGGATTATTGCTTGCAGTTTAATAACTGTGATTAGCAGTTTTGTTGTACTGCCAAAAAACTTTCTATAGGGAGGAGAACTGTAGTAAAGGTGTGTATTATATTTATAGGCCTAGTACTTTACACGGCTGCTGGTAATCTAGCTGACAGTCTGCACCATCTTATTCTCACTTGATAGATTTATGTTAGGGAAATGATGATAAAAATAATAGCCATGTGTGTAATTGTGCTTTCATTGATATGGTAAAGGAGCGTTAAAGTGGAAGATGGTGGAAAGAGGCGCATGGTATGGTGGCAGTGGTGGTTAATGAGGTTTTCACTGATAATTCAAGGGGAATTGACTGGTTTAAGAGCGGAAATTTACTTTGTTTTGAGTATTCCAGGGACCTGTTGTGAGTGCTAATGGGAATGAGGTGATGACTGCTTGAATTTTGTTTGTACTAATGTGATTTTTTATTGTATATTTTTCCAGTTCGGGTAGCAAGAGAGTCCCAGCTGTGACGTCGTCCAGTGCTTTGGCCAACCACCTTTATCGCAGTTCCAGTTTCCATTCCTCAGGTCGAAGCTCGGCTGGTGATGGAGAGGAAATGTACTCAGACGGTTCACTAGAGGATGAAGTAATTGATCTCACTCAAAAGGTAAGTGTGAAGGTCAGGATTTGTGCCGAGCATGATGTGAACTTGCTTTTGACTTTGTTTCAACTCGTTGCAGGTTCATCATCTAGAAGAAAAGTTCTCAGTTTTGGCAGAGAACCAAACGGATGTGGATGATCGTTATGTTCGGATCAAGCAAGAAAATGCAGAATTGTCGACCAAGTTGTTCATGGCGGAGGAATCACTACGAGATGTGGAGATGAGAGCTGAGGAAAAACTCAAGGATGAGCAACGAAGGTTCAAAGATATACTGGCTCGTTCCGAGCGTGAGAAGCAGTTGCAAATGGAAAATTACGATATTCGGCTGAGGTCGTCGGAGAAAGACCTGGAGCAAGCCAAAGGGGAGCTGGGTCGACTGAAACAGAAGTTGGAGCGGGAGAGACATGAGAAGAGTTTGACAAGAGATAAATTATTGGAGACTGAAAGGGAACTTGTGACGGTTCGGGAGGACAATCGGGCCTTAATGGATGCAGTGAGGAAGGAGCGAGATAATTATTTGTTAGAAGCAACAACAGCTCAGCAGACATTGCTAGAACTAAGGAAGGAGTTTGAGCTGTCAAGGAAACAAAGGCATGACGGCATTGCCTCTTCCGATTCCCATCGACCTGGTCACAATGTACGCTTCAATAGTGTGGACGCGGAGAGTGAAGCAGCTGAACTCAAGTCCAGATTGACCGAGTCTGAAGAGGAGAATAGGCGGTTAAAGCAACAAAATAGACGTAAGTTCCTCGACAGCTTACGGTACCATTGAACTTGTCAAGATGACTCATACAAGTAATATAAATGGCGTCCTTTTCTTTTCTCATGTAGAACTTCAAGAGGCGAATGAAGAGCTGAACGCTCAGATTTTAAATCACGGACTCGAAGAAGGCCGTCATTTACTTACTGTAAATCGTAACGTGGGTGATATGGGAAATAGCCTTGCAGCTGAGTTCGAAGCAATGTCACAAGAGCAGGTACGCTTTTTTACGACACGCACAAATCATGTTCGTTTGTGAGATGAACTAATTGGTATCTAATTTTTCCCTAAGCAGTTGAAAAAGGCCCTGAAGGAGCAGACGGAAGTCAATGACCAACTTAGGACCTACATTGATGGCATTCTTCTCAACATCGTCGAGAATTACCCACAGTTACTTGAGGTCAAGAATAAAACTACCACGCCGGAAAACTCATTACCGTCATATAATAATTAACTTTCCCTATGGCAATCTCTCATCAATTTTGTATTCTTACAGCTGCTAACCTATAATGTCACATAGTTGCCGCTAAGGGAATTCTGTGTTGACGACGGGTGAAACCAATTTTTTGTAGCATCATAGTGCCCCGTAGATGTTTTAGCAAATAGATTTTCTATAGTACTTTTCAATACTGAAAGATTATTACTGTAGTAGCTGTAGTGCTATTCCTGAACAATGTATAATTTGAAACTTAAGCCCATCGTACTGACATATTATATTATTATTTTATTGTAATTCAACCGATCCGTTACCTGCTGGCTCTCATGTACGTTTTAATTCATTTTACCACAATAATTTTTAAGACGGTTCATCTTCAAATATCTACTGATCTGAATGTTTCATCAGAATATCAAGCAATAATTTTACTAGTAGACATTATTAGTGATTGTTATTGTCTTTGAGAATGCTCTATGCACTGGAGCATATGTTCAGCTTCGCAATTTACTACATAACCCTTGGCCTTTACTCCTAGGAGTGACTGTATTGACTTTGTGCAGCAGTGCAATCATTTACAGAATATATCGGGTATATAGGCGTATGTGTAATAACACCGTGGACTTTAATTGTAGCAATCTGTGGATTTTAAATGTAATGATAATCTGTGAAACTGCCTGTCTTTTTAGGGTTGATAACTTACCGTCCAGACTCATGCCGCAAGGAAAGATAGCACAGACTATCAGTTAAGGCCTCTATATGACTTTGATGCCTTATTATTAGTACCCTAGACTGCTGGTGCCCGTACAGAATGTGAAAAACCTTAGTTAATTATTTTTTAAAAAAGGTGCAGCTTTGATTGCATTAAAATACTTTCGCATCTTTTAAAAACCAACCGAATGGTCTTGGACCGCTGACAACTTAAAAAACGATTCTAAATACTTAATAATAATAATAATAAGCTTGTACAGCGCAGTGATATCATGATCGTGCGTGTGGTTCTCTCACGAGTAATTACAAAAGTCACCATGAGTTTTAGTGACTTATATTAGTTCTAGAAAATATACATATATATTAACAATTTTTACTACATGCATTACTATTCAATGTGTAATACGGTTTTAGCTGGACCAGTAATAATTAAGGAGTACGCGCGAGCGTTTGTAGCGAGGCTTATTTTAATTCATGCGTATGTATGCGTCTAGATTATATTGATTATAAACCGAAATAATGGAATTGCGCATAATAAATCTTCAAGATCAAACAAACATTACAAAATGTGTTTTTTTCCCAATTTTTTTTGTGTTTGCCATACTCTCCCATTTCTTTGCAAAATTTCGACATGTCAAAATACTTACCATATAATTCATTCAATGTATTGGCCCTTCTAAATAACATATTTGACTTCAGTTGCTAAATTTTAATTGCTTTATAATAGAGCTTCTATTTGAGGAGCATATGAAATACATGTCGAAGACTGACTCACTGCGTTCCATATGAGATGAATTTTGGCAATAATATTCAGTACCAACATTGATGGATTTCTATCATACAGTTACATGTTACATTGGTCACATTTGCAGACAATTTACATTAATTTTTCATTAATTTAGTGTAAGGAAAGGGGTTTCGAGCGGACATTTCTGGCAATATTGCTGGAAAGAATTGGGAAAGATTGCGGAAATGAAGAAGGGGACGTTTGAATTTGGGTGCGGGTGATACTATTGGCTGTGGAGCTGCAATGAGAGCCAATGAGGAAAGGCGAAGGGCTGATGGGCCTCAGCAATGCAATCCTTATGGCCAAAAGCATGCGAGAGAAAACCTCGCCGTCCGCATACAATTGCTGGCGCATGTGGCAGTCTGTGAAGTCGTCCATATTGGCAGCAGTGTTGAGTAGAGGTGGTCAACGTGCGTGTCTCACTCGCCGGATTGGAAGAATTTTGAAACTGAATTAAAATGGTAAATACGCCAAATTTTACTTAATTTCATTGATTTTGTGCACTTGATTATTGATTTGTGTATATTTTTGTGCTAGGGTATCGATATTAACCACAAGTGGGACCGGAAAGTTCGCCGGACGGAACCCAGAAGCGAGGATGTGTACCTTCGCCTTTTGGTGAAACTCTACAGATTTTTGGCACGAAGAACTGATGCCAAATTCAATCAGATCATCCTTCGCCGTCTTTTTATGTCCAGAATCAATCGTGCTCCATTGTCCATTGCGGCCCTTACTAGATTGATGAACAAGTCTGGACGTGAGGGCAAAATTGCTGTTGTTGTTGGAACCATCACCGATGATGTTAGGCTTACGAAACCCGTTCCTAAGCTCACGGTGAGTTGATATTTTATTGGAAAATGATTTATTTAGTTGTGTGGGTCAGATTTGATGAAGTGGGAGGTGATTATGAAAAGTTTTGGTGATTTTTGGAATGGAATTGCGGTCAGGAAATTGTCATTAATACTACGCTATTGCTGATACGGACGACAAGCTTTGAGAGAGTGAAATGAATCAAGTTCTTTTCAAGTAGTTTTTCAACTTAGCAGTTGGACTGTGTGAATTTATTTTAATTGCTAAATGTCAGCTGGAAGGGGATGTTATGCTTAGCAAGTGCAGTAGCTAATCCCACGTGCTAAACTATAATGACCTGTACCTGAACCTGAAGGAACTTGATGTAAATTGTGTGATTTGAATCACATTGTGATCAGTTGTATTATTTTTAATTACAGGTGGCGGCATTAAGAGTGACTGCCCGTGCTCGCGCTCGTATTCTGAAGGCTGGAGGTGAAATTATTACCTTTGACCAGTTGGCTCTCCGTGCTCCGCTCGGACAAAAAACTGTTCTCCTTCAAGGTACCCATCAAAATTCAGCCTTTTAAATCCAATTGAGAGAATTCAACCTAAATTGGTATCAAAGTCACTGATAAAGTTGTCGGACTTTTTTTACCCCCCGAATTCGAATGAATTCTTTCAAATTCGCAATCCCATCGTCCCGAATTCTCTCAACAATTTGAAAACCCAAGAAACAATGATCTAATTTATTAATCCTTAATAATTCTATCCCAGGTAAACGCACCAAGAGGGAAGCTAACAAGCACTTCGGTCTGGCTCCCGGTGTACCTCACAGCCACACTAAACCCCTTGTCCGCTCTAAGGGACGCAAGTATGAACGTGCTCGTGGTCGTCGTGCCAGCTGTGGATACAAGAAGTAAACTTCTCGTCATCATCTTGTTATTTGCTACTGACAGAACCGACTACACTTGTCCTGATCTATTCCATCTCATATCAGGCTGTTTCGTAAAGGAGTTTAACGACAACAAATAAAAGGATTTTGAATATAGAAAACTCTTTGATTTCATCCCACACATTCTCATAGTTCATGGGGGATGAGGTATTCACCTCCGCTCATTATTTCAAGGGTGAAGAGACCCGTCTCATCTCATATTTCGTCATCACGACGATGATGAGATTAAGGTACGAGCCGGTAGCTCAATATTTTATCAGATACTTATTCCATGGAAAGTGGTAAGTTTTATTTGGGACAAACTGGTAGGTGTGATTCCATTCGAATTTGCCCCGGTGGGGTTTGTGTGGCTGGCCACTGAATTTCTCCCGCCATACCGAGCTCCAACTTGCTTCTTTCTACACAATCTTTGGGCTCAGTTGAGGTACTAAGGCGGTGCTTGAGGTAGGTGCAAAAAGCTTGGGAACTCGGCCTATGCCACCAAGTTGGGCTTGTGAATGGCTGTAGCCGTGGAGATTTGAAGGCACTTGGACTCCACTGACTGAGCTAAACCGCTCATTCTCTGTCTGCTTAAATACTTTCCCTCCTGAGTGCTTGTTAAACTTTGTGAGCCCCGAGTGGAAGCACACAAGAGGAGCAGTAGATATACATTTCCCCTCGTCTTCTTCTGCTTCTTCTTCAAGTAAAGCAAGAAGAATATTATCGTCGGTTATTATTAGTATTATTATTATTGTTATTGTCCGGAGAAAAATTAGTAGAAGAAGATTAATATCTAAGACAATTAAATCAGTTTGCATTAGGCCGGAAATAAGATCCGGCTGGGTCTTGGCAGTACTTATCGGGCCCTTTGAACCCTGAAGGCGCTCGAACTGAGACCCTGCGAGATACCCGGAGTGTACGAGAGTTTGTTGGCCTTGTGGGTTTTTAATTGAAGCTACATTACGTGGACTTGTTTATTGAGAGAGCTTGAAGGAGGTAAGTTATTTTGAAGCGTTGGAAGCTAATGAGTTTATTGAACTGATGAGGACGTCATTGTGGTTGTTGTTGATGATACAGGGCCCTGGAAGCGCTCTTTGTTCTTTCGTCAAAGAGATTTGAGGACGGGGGACTTGAGTTTTGGTGAGTTTTAATAACAAATATATGAGGGAGGATAGTTGAAGGATTTTGTTGTTGTTGTTTTTGTTGTGGTTCTTGTGGGCCGGTGGTTGCTATGACAGTGCCGGTGGGATCGATGGTGATTTTTGTTGGAGGGTAATGATGATGATGACTTTGGTTCTGTGTTTTCCAGAGGATTAACTTGAGCAGAAGATTGGAATAGATCCGGAAATGGATGTGTACTACTTGAGAGCTGTTGAGTTATCCTGTAGTTGACGATGGGATATTGAGGAGGTGGCTGCTAGTGATGAAGTGTAGGGCCAAGTTTGATCAAGCATTTATCAAGAAGATTGGTTAGCCACTTTGGAGGAAGGAGTGTGTAGAGGAGGAGAAGATGCCGTCGTCTACAGGAAATGCTGGTTCTAAACGGCGGACAAGTGAAGCTAATTCTGATGGAAGTACAAAAGTTGCTACTGGAGCGGCTACTGTCAATGGGAAGGTGAAGGTCGAAGCCTTTCATAATGATCGGGAGAGCTTCTTGGAAGCCTTTGAGAGTGAGTCATTCAGTTGTCTATGAGTATTGTGGTTGATTTTTGGAATGGATTCATCATTGGGACGTGGATTTTGTATTGCAGAACCGACTCAGATCTACAGGTTCCTGAGAAGTCGGATGATAGAGTCGGTGAGTGAACTCTTGAAGATTTTGAGAGGGAATTGTATTTGAAGGTGAAGTTGACTGGAGGTTTGTCTTTGCAGCCAACATTTCTTCAGAGGAACCTGACGTACAGGAAGATGTTGGGACCGAAAGGGAAGAAGAAAGGAGAGTTCAGGGTTGATAGTATGTTGGAACAGCTGGAGAAGAAAATGGCTGTGGTGGAGGATAAGCCTGTTACAGCCACGTTCATGAATTTTATCTTGACTGACGTTAAGGATTGTGATAATATATGTAAGTTCCTAGGAGTTCACTTGATAGCAGTTTTAATATGAATTGTAAATATGAATTGGATTGTGGTCGTGTGCTTTCAGGGGCTCAGGGAACCAATGTTAAAATAGAATTCAAGATAGGACGAGCTTGTCATAGAAAGAGGAAGGACAGTCAAGGGAGTATGGGAAGACTCGTGGTTATTGTAGAAGAGACACGAGAATTACTCATGAAGCCTGATCCCTTGACACAGTGCCCATGCGTATCGATTCCTGTCAATCAATTCCATAGTATGGTAGATGGTGCAGTAGTTTCCGAACTACATTTATTTATTAAAGCTACTTTTCTTGAGTCGGCTCTCGTCAAGAATGGGGTCAAGGCTAGTGACATGAACACCGCTAATGGGGACAAGACGACTGGGAAATCACCCAAGTCCATAAACAACAAACCGCAAGGTAAACTCATTTTTTTTATATATATTCTAGGACGAACACAGTATTCAAATAAATTGTCCACAGTAGTCCACAGTATGACTGTTCATGTTCTAGGTAAAAATTCTAAAGACTTCACGAAGCCTGGGAAGACATCCCTACATGTGAACAATCACAGTAGTAAATCCAGTTCCAACACATCTGACATTCCTTCATCTGTAGGAGGAGCATCGTCAGACTCGGAAGATCAGGAACCGAAGCGTAAAAGACGTCGTGTATCCACCAAAGATCGGGAAGATTTTGTTTATGATTCCACTCCTCAGAAAAAGATCAATCTAGTTGGCCATTTGACACTCTCTGACAAGAATACGAAGCTGATTTTAGAGAATACTGACTACGAGCTTCTGCTCAAGGAACACCATCTGCAGAGGAAGTACAAGAGGATGAGTGCCACTTGGGAGATCTTGCAACCGGTATGTCTCGCTGGAATTTGGGTTCAGAGTTTTGGTAGCTAGAAGTATCGGACAGTGAGAAAGGAATATTTTGTGATAGATGGATCAGAAGTCGCCTGGATTCCCTTTTGATTGTGATGCCAGTAAATGTCCACGAGCAAAACTGTTTATTTCTGTACGAACCTCTCAGGAAGCACTTTCGAAGACAGTTGATCGACCAATTTCTATCTCCAGTAAGAGCATTCTAGCAGGCTACCATGCATATGATTTTGTATGGGAGTTTGTCAGTGTTTTCTGAGTACCTTGAGGAAGTTCATAAAGAAATTTGTGTTTGCAGAATGCTGCTCCATACCAATTTTAGGACTGGACGAGTCGTGGAAACTTGGAGGTGCTGTGGTGAAGAAGGAGAAATTCCCTATAGTGTATCAGTTCCTGTATAATAATAACAGCCGACAACAGACTGAAGCTCGAGACGATCTCAGGTGTCCGTGGTGTTCGCTCAACTGCTGGAGTCTTTACTGCCTCCTTAAGCATCTCAAGCTATGCCATCCACGTTTCCACTTTTCATATGTGGTACGAGCATCCAGTTTGAAGTGTCACCAAAATTTATCAGGCAACCTACTAACATGTTGTTCGTGTATTTTTTTTAGCCTTTAACTGCAAATTCCGCCTCTGGGGGATCCACAATTAAAGGAGCGCGGATTGACGTCTCAATCAACAAGTCTTTCGATGGCTCATATGCCGGTTCCGCTTATGACTTGGTTGCTCAGCCACCTGGAGATGCATTCGCCAGGAATGGTCCCTCGAAAAGAACAAACATATTCAGCATTTTAGTCTGTCACCCGATGAGGAACAAGCCCAATATTCAAGAGTTTCTCGAGAATGAAGAGGAGAAGGAAACGGAGCCACGTAGAACTTACGTTACGGGTCATAATAGGTCAGTACCGCAGATTTTTTAACTAATAGGGTGAAAAGCTCATGTGCAAGGTTTAAGTGCAAGTGAAGATCATTGATTATTATCAAAGACAGTATTCAAATAAAATGTCACTGGTTTATCAGATTATATCACCATACATCCACCTGTCTACCTATCCATCCGAAGGAGATCGATGTGGATTCAGAGGGTGAGACGGATCCGGAGTGGCTGCGTATTAAAACTTCGATGATGATTGATGAGTTTACGGACGTGAATGAAGGCGAGAAGGAATTAATGAAGATGTGGAATCTTCATGTGCTGAAGTACAAGTAAGTAATTACTCGGTACATTATCCTTTGTTTATTTAAAAGGAGAACCTGGATACTAAGTGATGGTGACATTTTGCAGCTACGTTGGAGATTGTCAGATCCCACTCGCCTGCAACAAGTTTGTGGAACTGCAGGGAAAGGAAGTTATCAAGAAGAATCTATATCGAAACTTCATTCTACATTTATCTAGTTTGTTTGATTTTGGTCTTCTAGACGCCAAGAGTTTTTTCACTGTTGTTCAACTCCTTCAATCGCAAATGAAAGAGAATAATACCGCTGCCTCTCTTCGGCGCTCCTGGAAGGAGAATATAAGTCAGAGCCAGAAACCAAGTACTAGCAAAGCAGCTATTGCTGCCACGGATGCTGAGTAGTAGTATCATAATAGTAATAATTTTTGTTCATAATATTGCTTGTTTTTTGTGTGCACCACCAGTATGTTATTACTAACGTACGTCTTTTTTTCACATACTTGTGCTTTTATCACCAAGTTTTTTTTTGTACTATTTACATTCATTCCTCATATGTTTGTATGGTCATCTTCTCTGCCTTTATACATATAGCCTCGTCTCACGCGGAGGCTTGCAAGGTGGAATCAAATATAATGAAGATATTGATAGTAATTAAGAATTTACCGCTTTTCTTAAAAATCTTGTTCAGTTATACCATGTACAGGCATTATGTAGCTCTAGGCCAAGCCATTTTTTTTTAAAATTTAGTTGCATAAAGTTTGTTTTAGTGAAGTAGCATATTAATAGTTTGGAGGTACACTGTGTGTGCGGAGCTAAGATGCTCTGCCTTTTGCGGTAGTCAGCATAGCCACTGGCAAGCTCGACGACTGTTCTGAGGATAGTCCGAAGTGTATAAAAATTCAGTGTTAAGGTATAAGCACACTGACACTGCTCACGAAATTTAAACTGCCGGTTTGACGTTATATTAAGAGAGATAAGGTGACTTGGCACGAAATAAATTAAGAGCTACACGACTGTATGACCACCGATTGACTCCTGTTTTGTAGGCTATTTGATTTTGATAGGTGAGGGGTAGAAGTGATTTGAGAATGAGAAGGGAAAGCGGCTGATTTTTAATCCGAGAAGACTTGAAGAATGTCCTAGTTACATAATATTTATTATAATATATGTTAACTTGTGTGATCGTGTTCCTTTTCTTGCCCGTAAAGGGTGTCTGTCTTCTGCCCGTCAAGAGGGTGTCTTCAGTGCCCGTCGTGAGTGGAAGGAGAGGGAATGAATGCGAGAGCTGATATGTGACTGTCTGACAACATATTATTATGATGATTATATTACTATTATGGTAGTATGAAGACTATTTTGCGGGAAAACGTCCTATTTCGGTGTACCAAATAATAGTAACTAAAAATTATTATGGTCCTTTGGGGTATGAAAAGAGTCGTTATAGTAATGGGCATATATTATATATACGAAATAGTCCTCGCTGAGAGTTCTAAAAGCAGTTGTATACAACTCAAATTTTCATGGACTTTTGTAATAATAATAAGAATATAAATTGTGAGTATGGTTTTCGTGGTGCCGTTACGCAGATAACCCGATAGTCGGTCTCCGCGTCAACTTGTTCGATGTATGAAGGAAAATGATAATATGTAATTTTGTAATGGACGAAACGAGTAGGGAAATTGCTAGCTTTGATTTTTGTTTTTTGTCTCGAGAAAACCGCGTGCCTCCGATTTTATTGCTCTCGTCGTCGTCGATATCGTCGTCGTCATCATCGCCACCAATAGATTCAATTGATTATTCGGTGAGAGTCAACTCCCGACTGAGAGATGGGTGGATTTGTAACGTTTTATTATTACTTGTTCACACATGTATGTCACTGTGGATGAGTGGTACGTTGAAAAAAAAACACTAAATTAATACTATAATAAATAATAATAATAATTCGTATGTCACACGTGCACGGTTGATTGAAAATGTTGATGAATAATCTTATCAGCGTGTAGATTGACTTTGTTTATGAAAATCGTAGCGTAATAATAATTGCTGTATTATTACTGCCGTAATTAGCTGTGTACTTATTCTTTTCTTATGCATTTGATTGGGAAGGACTTGAGTAGATTCATTTGTGGTTGGTGATATGGAGCTCATCTGTATGCCCAGCGTTGTGCTTGGAGTCAGTTTTTCAAGTGTGTACTTATTAGTTCTACTATGTCAGTAGTGCAATTACCGGAGAACTCACAGTGCCACGACCAACAATTGAATGCATACTTACCAAATTTCCAACATTTCCGGCTTGGATTTTCCTTGTTATCTGGAGTAACAACAACTTGTGTATCGGGTCGGGATTCTATTGGTCTATGCCTGAGATTTACGGTAGTTTCATAGTTTTGGTAATCTAGCAACTAATCGGTGCTCCGTGCACCTAGCACCTCTAACTTCCTACTACATGACATGAAATACTAACGTGGAAAACATCACAATCCGACACCCCATAAGCCTTGAATAACATACCTTGTGAAATGTGCCCAGACTACAAAATTGTTACCCTACGTGGCAGCGCAAATAGCTTTGTTTACAAACTGTGCTGGCAAATGGGATTGAATTGTGTCACTTTGAGCGAGCTTGCTTTCCTCGACCGTGTTACTACATGATTCCAAGTTCCAAGTAGCATGTTTTGAAGCTTGTTCAAAGATTAGATTAGCAAGCCGACGTGGGGTAATTGTAGTAACTGGTCTTGGTATGGTGTTGACTCGTCTACTGGTCCTTTGGTTTGGGCGAACCATAGTTGCTCTGCAGGAAGCAATTTTGCAAGGGCTT
>JAQIWI010001702.1:0-15147 GCA_034698825.1 Deuterosminthurus bicinctus
CCCTGAGGAAAATTTCCGGGAATTTCCCGGAAAATTCCCAACGTTGCCGTTTGGGAAGATTTCCATTCCCATCACTGACTACATCACTTGGATGCAACAAAACTGCCACTAGCTCGTGTATTTTAAGCGTTTCAGGTTATAATAATCAATTGGGAAGAACATTTCACATTTGTTATCATATTATGAATTTTTTCAGGAAGCCTCAGACATCTGATTTTTGCCCACAACAACACGCAGCCCACGCAACACGGACCAGCAATAATTTCTTCTGTCCACGAGGGAGCCGAGTGAACATTCGTCGGTAACTTTGCTTGCAGGAATGAATGGTGTAACCACATGCACAGTTCATAACGAGAATCTGTCACACTTGGCTAATTTGAATCCACGAAAACTATCAACATCAAAATGGACAAAAATACAACGAATATCCGCGGAGTTAGCCAGGGAGCGGAATCAAGGTTCACGGTTAGAAGGAACCTTACAGTCAACATCAACAACTCTTCTCCAGCAGTTCCTACTGCCGACGCTCTGGCTGCTGCAGCAGCAGCCATGGCGGCCGCAGCCGCAGCTCTTGCTCCTGCAGCAGGGACAAGTATAGATCCTATCAAAACCCCCGTCCACTCTTACTACATCCCGCCTGCTAATTGGCACTTCACGGGACGAACGAAGCCCATTGCAGACGTCGGAAAGTATTTAATTGACATTTGCCCTCAATTTCGCCAAGTTAGGAAGCGGATTGTCGCCATTGTTGGACTAGGAGGCATGGGGAAGACAGAGATGGTAATTAAATTCGTCGCTATGTATCAAGAACTTTTTCCAAATGTGGTGTGGATAAACGCCGAAAATGAAGAAAGCACCTGGAAAAGTTTCGTGGGCCTTGCCAAGGATTTAGGGCTCGTGACAATGGATAAAAAAATAGAAGTCGTAGACCTGAACCTTGTGCACAAAGTTTATTGCAAGATCAGTGAAAGGGATTGTGGCAGAGTTCTCTTGATCTTTGATAATGCAATTCAGTTGAACTCATGTGGACCTGATGAATTTGGTATATCAGAATACCTGCCCTCGCCGAATTTGTCCAACGATCGGTTCCCCTACATCCTCCTCACAACCCAGACGCACTACTGGGACGAAGAAATCAAGACATTTGAAATTGATGCACTCACTGAAGAGGAATCCCTGGATTTCTTTCGAAGCAGCTTCCAATTGACAGGACCGGAGTGTGATGAAGAATTCAAAAGGCTACACAAGATTTTGGGGGGCTATCCGCTTGTGATGAATTTGGTAGCGGCACAAATTAAATCAAAGACTCCAAAGAAACACTCAATTCATCACTTGAAGCATAAGATCTCAAGCTACATTGATGAGCTTGCCAAAGTTGAAGCTAACATGTTGAGTGTGCCAATAGCAGAGGAAGCTCGACTAATTACAAAAAGACACTTTCAAATGTCTTGGAATTGGCTTTTGACAAGATTAAGAAAGAAGATGATGGACGAGATGCCTTGAAACTTCTGCAACTACTGAGTTTCCTCCATGTTCCAGTTTCTTCATTTTATGCCGTAAAAATGTTAATCCATAGATCAGTTATCCCTCATGTTTCAGAGTTGGAATTGGAGCTTCGATTGAAAGACTTGTTGTGTGTTCTCGAGAGATTCTTTCTTGTTAAAATATTAGACGTGGCCTGGGATCATGCAGAGGGATTCCGCTGTGAATTGGGAATACACCGACTGGTCCAGTTGGTGGTGAGACAGCAAAAGGATTCCAGCAAAATACTTGAGCGTGTCCTGTTCGATTTTGCAAGGCATCATGATGATAGCCTAATAAATAAGCCCGCTTTGGAAGAAGCCATCCTGACGCGCGAACTGAGCCCAAAGGCCTTGACATACGTCGGAATTCTTGCTTGTCAAGGGTTTCCTGCAGCTCGTGAAATTTTTGAGACCAAAAAACCTGAGACGAGAGCTGCCGCCGCCATCATTTGGCGTTTGTATTCTTTGGAAAAAGGGGGTACAACCCTAAATCAGACCAAAATTGACGTTCTATCTGAGTTAATTGGACTCGCGAGATCTGAGGAGCACGATGTGGAAGAACGTTGTTTCTTTGGTGACATCGTAATTCGACTTCTGACGGATGAGAAGTACTTTGAATATACAAGAAACGATGGAGCTAAAGTCCCAGTGTACTTGGATTTGGATAGCTTGGAAGTAAGCACGATTGCACTAAACTTGAAGATTTGTTTTGGAAAATACATAAAATGCATGAAATTATTAATTTTAGGGGTTGGAAAAGCAGGTTGCTGAATTAATTTTGGACGGCTCCTGGGCACAACATTCGAATTGCAATTACTGTGAGAGAGGTCCGGGACGAAAGTATGAATTGTTATCGGTTATAACTGCAAAGCTAACAAAGGTACAAGGCGACGCGCGATTGATAAGAAATGATTATAAAGAAATGACAGGATTTGAGCGAAGCTCTTGTATTATTTTATTTCCAGACATTCGTTCGAGCAAAAAAGTCAAGATTAACTGTTGATGACATCGCAGAAACTTGGTTTGCTTTATTTGACAGGAAGAGATGTTACGGTTGGCAGGAATTCATTTGCCAATTTTGGGTAATTTACTCCATGCTCTGCCGAAAACATCAAGATTTATTTTCCAATATTAATGCTTTAATAATCTTAATATTTCAGAGGGAAACTTACTTAGCATTCCAGTCGCCAGACGAAGAAACACAGTCAAGAATCGGTACTATTATTAGCATAGTTTCCAAATTGATGCATATAGCCATAGTAAAAGTAATTAATGAATAAATCAAACATTTGGTTTACATTTTCAGGTGTTCTGAGAAGACGTTTGTGGCGTGGGGGACTCGAATCGAAATTAACTGACATGTTGGACTCCCTCGGTGTCTGGTACAATCGGAAACCATTTTACAACAGACCAGTCCTTTGTCAATTAATGGGTAATGTCCAGTTTGTTTTAAAACAGTTCAACGTATATTTTTAGACTCGTGATTGATTTTTAAGGCGTCTCCATTGACGGATTACGTTTGCTGAACGGAAGAAAAGTCCTATCATCGTTTTGTGAGTTGATAGCAAAAATCGAAAAGGAAGACACCTCCCAGGACCATTCGGGATTTCCAGGTAATTAGCCTGCAGCATTGCCCCTTTGCACACTTTTATGACCGAACCACAAGCTAACTTGTAATTTTCTGTACTTTGTAAGACAATTGGACTGTCATCACGGTTGAATTGTGTTCAGTATGGGTCAAGCTGTTTTTAATGGCCAATGACACAGATTCACAACAGCTACTTGAGTCTCTCATGTCCCGTTTCCGTTTGAAGTTTCTGGACTACATGGAAAGAAGCCCCAAATTTACCATATTTTACGAACACCAATACAGTGGTAACTATTTTAGAGACGATTTTAGAGACGCCGTAAAATTGCTCCCTGAAGAATATCGAAAAGAATACTTCCCGCAGTTCATGGAGAAGTTCTCAACCTCTGAGATCCAAGTAATCCAGAAGCTTTGCAACTTCTGTCAACGAGTGAGGTGATGGAGGAGACTAGAGTCGCGCTTTAATGTTGCTGGTGCGGCGTGTAAAACCTTGACCGATTTTACTAGGGAGAAATTTGCTTGATTCAGAGTTAAATTCTTATGATTACTGCTGGGATCAAATTAAAATTTGGTTGCAATGGGCCTCCAGGCATTTAACCCTTCTGGTCCTTTGTTTGAAGGTTTAGTTGATCATTTGGATCGTGCGGAAAAGTTGTGTACATTATGTCAATTGATATATATTATTATAAAGAGCAGTCGTGGACGTGCCAACTACTGGAGATGTTGAATTTAGGATCAACAGTGAATGACATATTACTTACTTCACATACAATACTACTTTATAACTGTAATTGCTATGTAAATACTTTTTGTATTGTGCACGTGGGATTGCTACTCTTACTTCTTATAAAATTGGGTGTAAAAGCACTGCTTGATTATGACATTATGAGTGTTAGTTGTTTATATAAATTCAGACAAAGTGAAAGAGAGTGAGTGAGTGTGATAGAGAAAGTGAAAGTCTGGAGTGAAAGCTGTGGAGAAAGTTAGATCAAGACTTCTGCGATTTACAAAAAACTCCATTCCTAGTTCTTTTGTGCTTGTATCGACCCAGCAAAGCTCAGATCAGTTACAATAGCCCCACTGACAGAATGGTGAGGTTTGAAGCTTAATAAATCAATTGAAACTGAAGTTGAAATGGCAAGGGTTGAATTATTATAAGCCAACTGATTTGAATTTCATCTAACTTTGTTGATATTTTGCTAAATTCCTAATTTCAGGACTTTCCAAGGAACCTCCGCGTAAAATATGTAGGAATGCACGTCTAATTAGAGTTTTAAATGGTTTTATCCAGTGCTACAAGTTGCAGGATTCGGGTAACAGCCCGCAGTTTTATTTACTCCAGCACTTGCTACATCAAGTTGTATAGATTACTTTGCTTAAGAATAATAGTTTTGTCTTGGACATCCGAGAGCCTTACTACTTCCAGCTTTGACATTCATTTCCTGTGAGTCTATAGCAACTGCTTTCTGAGCGACCGAAATGCAGCAAGTCATTGAGCCTTAAAGCTTTGGCCATCCAATAAGTGAAATTGACCAAATGCCTCTACCACATTTTTCAAAACTGCAATTGCAAAACCGATTTTATTTTGAAAGAATTCATACAGTTTAAGTTCTCCATCAAGTCTCGGAATGCATTTAGTATTCACTAGAATTCCATGTATAAAAATGAGTGGTGAGAGAGAACTCGGCGTGACTTGGGTTTCGCATATATGCGAAGTACACCTGTGGCATATATGCCACAGGTGTACTTGGGGTTTGAATGTGTAAGGAACAGACTCAAGTTCTCCTTGAATTGCTACAAAATGAAAAGAAATCTCCATTAACGTCACATTGAACTCTTAACTGTTAAATCCGCTAGCACTTACGTGTTGCATCATTATTGACGGACGTGTCAGAAAGTGTCAAAGGAAGATTTGCTCAGATGTCTCCACGTCGTTCAAATCAACTGCACTTGGCAAGTATTCCTCATCAGAATCGTCAGCATCAAATTCGGAATGATCCCAAGACTCGTAATTATTGTCGTCATAACCCCCCGACCCCGACAAAGGTTCAATTTTTGGCACAACAGGTAGTTGAATAGTTGCATGACATTCCCAATGATCCCAAGCCTCATCGACAGTGACATTATCAGTCGACAAAGGATCCAGTTTTAGTTCCCGAGGAGGTTGAATCTTGTCGGACATAGCGTGGTCCGAGCTTTCTGCAAATAAAATCCAGTTTTCTATTACAAGTCTCTTGACGTATGTCAGGTATACATTTTTGATACACAACTCACGAGTGGAAATATTGAAGGAGGGAGTGTCTTTTTGTCGTAAAGAAATGACTTCCTCAGGGCCTTCCAAGTCGACATGTTTGCTCCGTATGTGTGTGACCATTTTATGTAAATCAGCTCTTGTACACCCACACGACACACACTTAAACTTCTTCTCTTCCAATTTAATGATCTTATACTTTCCTCCATAGAGCCATTCGGTGTCACTTTTTCTAACTGCAGTGAACTTGATTTTGTCTGGAATGTTAAAAAACAATTTAGGCTTTTCGTCAAATTGGACCTATGCGAATGAATGAATTAACTGGCTCACCTTCTGCAGTATAATGATAACCTCTAATATGACTTAGAATTGAGCTAACGGATTTGTGACCAAGACCCTCTAAGTTACATGGACCACATTCATAGCATTGATCTTGGTCGTTGAACGTGATGTCATAGCCGTTGTACTTGAATCTGTTGGGTCCATTTGGGATCATGATAAACTGTTTTTTTCTGGTCCTGGTCGCTGTTAATTAAGACTTTCAATGAGAATTTGAACCTTCAAACTAACTGTCACAAGACATTTCAGACTAATGCAATATTCTGTAGTGATGTAACTTGCCTTTTTTTCTTAAATGACAGACAAGATGATTTTTGATGGACTGCACGGTCGGTCCACTTCTATAACTGCATACATCACAAGTATAAGTGTGGTCCTCTTCGTTCAGTCGGAATGACATTCCCTTGAATACGAATCTGTTCTCCCTGTCTAGGATGGTGGTGGCATAGTCAGCACGTCGCTTATTTCTACTTTCTAAAATTATAACATTTTTTGGGTCAATATTACCAACGTAGAATTTTGTCGTTATTCGTGCGACTTACTTTGACGAGTGTAAGCTTTCCTTTTTCCGGCTTTGACATTCATTTCCTCATAGACTACACAGTCTTGCGAATCGGACTCATCACAATAGGCTCCGTCTTCTGTTTTGATTCTCATTTCAAGGAATTGTCCAGGTATAACCTCATCATCTAATTCGTCTTGACTTGGCAAGTACTCCACATCAGAATCATCAGCCATGAATCCCCCATGATCTGAAGCCTTGTCAACAACATCTTCATGAGGCAAAGTATCCAAGTTCTGTACCAAAGGTAGTGGGATCTTGTCCAACTTTACATGGACCGAGTATTCTGAAATTAAAACTCATTGACAATAAACCTTGCTCGACCTTCAATCGGTTCATTGGGCATACTTACTTTTCTGGAGTTCATCTCGAATGCCATCAACTGTCTGCTGGAGTTGGAGGGGAAGCTGAATCTCTTGAGAATTTGGTGTTCTATTATTGCTGATAATTTTAGCGAGATAATCATCCTGGGTTTGCAGGTGGATCTCAGGTGTAGATAGAAGGAGAGCGGTGAGTGTGGCTTTTAATTGAGCTGCACGTCGGGTCAGTAGGGTCATTTGAGTCTGGATGCTGCTCCATTCCGCAATGAACTGCTCACAAGTCGGGCAGAATTGACACGATATGGACAGGTCATTCACTTTGCTGTCAAGAACATTGACATGGAAACAATTAAGAAAGTTTTGCAGTAGAGATGCGTTTGAAGCAAGTTTTTCAGATTCTTTTGATGGGTTTTCTTGTGTCACTCGACGGCAGATTAAGCATCTGCGATCACCCGGGTAGTTTTCCATGCTTTACTTATAACATGGATTCTTGCTTTACTACAATTCTGAAAACTGGGGACCAAGAAACTTTAAGTTAGTGATTGAAAGATGAGAATTTGCCAGTATGGACTGGAGTCGGAATCAAATAATAAATGAAATTGTATCAGCAGCAATGGATTCATATACTCCGCGCCTATTTTCTTTGCTTTGCACTTTGCCCCGTTCAAACTTTCTGTGTAATGTACTTTTTAATTAAATATCCTGACGTTGTCGAGCGTGGAAGCCAAGTGTGTGGGGAATGATTTTTGGGAAGTGTGAGATTGTGTGAGGAGGTGAATAAAGTGAATAGGAAACGTCGACTCCCAGTCATCGCCTTTTCCTGCCAACCTCGAGCATGAGTCATCACACGGCACAGACCGTTGTGAACGACGCAATAGGATGACGTCATCCTCGCCCCAGTGAGTTTTTAGCCACGGGGCGTGGCTTAAGAAGCGATGTCATCCTATTGCGTCGTGCACGTCGGCCTGTGCCGTGTGGTGACTCATGCTCAAGGTTGACAGGCAATGGGAAGGACTGGGAGGTGACGTCATAGCGGAACAGCGGGGACCAGGATGATGTCATCCTATTGCGTCGTTCACTACGTGCGTATCGTGTGATGACTCATGCTAGATGTTGACAGGGAATGGGGGGGGGAACTGGGAGGTGACTGCGTAGGGGGAAGTTCCCAAAAAATCATTACATGCACTTGACATCCACGCTCGATACAGTCGTACGAAAAAATGCATGAATTTGTGGTCGCTTCTAAAGCCAAGGCTTACGGCGTGGCTAACAAGCCTGACAGTTAGACATGCAACAGTTGCGCATTTACAACTCGAGCAGACAATAAGTTGCTCAGTGTGCGGGCATCATTTATGGTAATGAATGTGTTACCAAATAGCAGTCATACAAGTCACTGTCAACATTGAAATTTTGATCTTCTTCATTATGCATGTCAATATGTAAATCAACTGCTTTGATTGGGTCCATGTGAGTAATAAAATACTGTGTGTTAGTAATATCAACGAGCATAAAAACGACCAAGGTTCGTGTAAATAGTACATCCAATAACTCAATGCTGAGAGATAGGTTGGATGCAGTGTGTGCAAAAGAGACTCAACTAAGGTGTAAAAAAGTTTATTTTTTATTTCATAACTGAAAGAGCAGAAGATGAGAGAATTGTTGTCACGATGGATATAGAAAGCCCAATCATGTCACTAAGGAGTGTAATAATAGCACTAGATTGTCTTGGATTAAACTCCCCATTACAAAGTCCCGGGACTTCCGCTCATCTAAATACCATAGCGTCACCTGCAACATTCCATTGTCGCATTCATTCATACATAACAGTGTGAGATTAACCGTTCATTCCATTGCCTTCTCATACAGAACCTACATTCTTTCAATACATGAGCGGAGGCTCAATAACTTAAGAATGCTGACCTGAGCATTCAATACATGAGCGGATGCTCAATAATCTTAGAATGCTGACCTAAGCACTAAACTCCTGTGCGGGTCGGCCACACAAGCTAGTCCGATTAGATTTTTTTGCTCCAGGACTTAATGCCGTTATAAACCTTACCGTCATAATAATAATCTTAAGCCAAAAATGAGGCTTAATTTCTAAATGTTCAATTTGTATCTCACCTTCACTCTCCTTTGTATTATTGGAGTCGTGTGCTTTTTTCTTTGGAATGGTTCTCTTGTAAGTAACTTATTAGTTTTCTTATCTTCAGACCGAACCTAACTCCTTGCATATACAATAACACAACATAAGTGATTATGTTATTTTAAACTGCATTTGATAATTTTCAAGGAATCCACACATCTGATCCAATTGAAATCGTATTTCATCCCGTCAGCTGGTGAAAACACTCTCGCTAAAGCCCCGACAAGCAAAAATGAATATGTAGCGGAAGCAAGCGCAAGTTGGGTGGCAGATTTGGGCCATGGTCTTAATGGCTTCGTCTATGACAACCTCCATAGTAGCGAAAAAGATGTTGATATGGACGCCTGTCTGTGTGGATTACTCCCTGCGCTCACTGACAAGGCCATTCTCGTTTTACATATACCCTCAAGCTTGGCTTGATAAAGCCTCAAACGACAACAATACTCTGACAACATTATTCCGAACATTTTTAAATAATGAAAACCGAGAAAGAGATCCCAACAGAGCTTGCGTTTACATCACCTTGATCGATCTGTGTCATTCAAAACAAATGATTGCTTTCTGGTAAAGGGTTCTACCAGAATGGAAAAAATCACATTTATTGGATCCACTGTAGTGGTGAGACAGGAACTGCGGCAGATTTTGCAGTTCTAACGCACTCAATGCTTGCAAGGCAGTCGTTCGACACTAAATTCAGACCTAAATTGGACATCGTCCTGAGTCATTGGGAGTCAGTAATTACCAATGGATTCCTATGATATTTGGATGGATATTCCTCAACTCTTTGCCATTATAATAGCACAATGCGTCCTCGGAATTTATCATCACATACTTGCAAAATTACTCCGCCAACTACGAAAGGAAATACGAAGCATGGAATGAGGTGTTTCAACCTTTTAAAACGTACCCTAAAACGCCATGGGAGCAAGATGTTAGCTTGAAAAGTTCTGGGCGTTTGTTTCAAGAGGATTTCAATGTGAAAGAAATTGGACGCCAGGGGGGCAGTGGACTATTAATGTTTGAAAAGTTTACGCTCGTCATTCAGACTTACAAGAGACATGAGATGGTGGTGAAATGCTTGAAACGGTTAAATGGGACCAAGTTTTTGCACAAAGTTTTCATTTTATGGAATGAGCTTAATCGCCACTCGAAAGCTTGGAGTGGCCTAACATTAGTGTCCCAATTGTGGTTAGAGATCTGCCTGATTTCCAGCCTCTTTCCAACCGCGCAGCCAGGAATTTGAAAAGGAGGGAGCTAGCAGCCATATTTGTTGCGCATGTATTTATGGCGACACATAGCTCACTGATTTCTCCATACTCTAAAGCATATAAAGAGACTTTAATAGTGACAAAGTTCCCTCATGTCGTTAAATAACGTCGTGAGCGATGAGCCAAGCTTAACCAAATGTACCAAAGCTGTTCTAAAGACGTCAGTAGCACAGTTTAGAACACTTTAAATTGAACAAAAATCTTGTTTTGACACCAGAAACCACGAAAAACCTCAAGGTGCTAACATATTTTTGGATGGGATTTTCGGACTTCCCTCACCGAGAGGGACTGGGTGGGGCCATTCACCCCAAACGACAGTTTATGAACTAGGGTGAGTGGTTGAACTTTACCAAAAGTTTCAGCTCTCTAGCGCAAGCTATGCAGCCTGTAGAATGAAAGTACGTGGTTGTAGTCATGGTGCTAATAGTTTTAAATAGTACACATTTACAAATGACCGAATTTTAAGAAGTATTTACAGATTGACCGGAATCTTCATTATATCTAGTGTAAACTTGGATGCAAAGGAGGGAGCTGAAGCCCCTTCGAGCCCATGCTAGCTGCGAGCTTGCATTTTTAATTAATACCATTATTGTAATTCCAGGTTGTCTTCCCTCGAAGGAATGGCATAAATAACAGATTTATTCCATTCGACCAGATCGAGACCGAGGCAGTTTTTGGGCTAGATGACGACATGCAGTTCAGCCAGGATGAACTAGCTTATGGTTTTCATGTTTGGACGGAAAATCGGGATCAACTTGTGGGATTTTTGGGCAGAGGGTATAGCTGGGATGGGCGCAAGAAATCTTGGATGTACAAAATGGAGCACTAATTGCAAAATCTCAATGGTTTTGGCGGGTGAGAATGAATTGAAGTCATATAAGACTTATTGCGATTGCGATGTAGCAATGTTGACCTTGGTTTTTTGGTGATTTGTCTGTAAGTTGGCTTGCTATTTTATTGAGTATTTCAGGCGCTGCATTCGGTCAAAAAATCTTGAATATGTATGATCGATACTTTAAATTGCATATATTTACATGATTTATATTGTTCGGGTACTGAGACGAAGGCCATGGGTTCTTTCTTATATTCCAAATAGACTATGAAGTAGCTCGTAATAATTTGTGTACTAATGCATTTCACTACGGGTCTCCATTTCAACTTACTGAGGGGGGTGATGTCAACGTCTGCAGGAGGGTTCATGTAAATGTCTGGGGGGGGATCATATCAACGTCTGGAGGTGGGATAATCATATTTTATGGGCGAGCTACCACTTCGTATGGCAGAGGAGATGACGAGTTAACCAGCTCTAATTCAGAATCTTGGTCGATTTCCCTACTGCATACACCTGGAATATTTAACGAAATCTATGAT
The DNA here is from genome assembly GCA_034698825.1 of Deuterosminthurus bicinctus. Lineage (NCBI taxonomy): Eukaryota > Metazoa > Arthropoda > Collembola > Symphypleona > Bourletiellidae > Deuterosminthurus > Deuterosminthurus bicinctus. Next base: position 11,369 of record JAQIWI010001702.1, read on the forward strand.
TTTTGATGCAGGTTTCTATAAGGCCCATTGGATAATGCAAATGAGGGGAGCATCGCTCGGAAAACATAGTTATTAATGAAAATGAGATAAGGATTGCTGGGGTAAAAACATGTTCATGCAAAATATGATAAAACAAAGAAGAGAGTATTTATTTTTTTCACATTTCACATGCACCTTGTGTCTCCTAATGAAAGACTACGATGCAGGGTAGGGACACGATGGGTAGCCCGGTTGCGATGCTCAGAAATCTCCCGTATTTTTATTTAAGAAGGGCCCATCCTAAAGCAGCAGCAAGCACGCAACATATGCCCAGTAATGTAATACACAACAGCCCCAAAGACTTTCGTCCATCTTGCAGTTTTTCTGTAAGTAAAAAACACACCTTAAATGAAACCGTAGACATCAGCAACATACAAATGCACTTAATTTTGGAAACTGCTGACTGCTAAACACAGGATGAAATCTTACCGAGGACACTCGCAAACAGATATACTACAACTGCGGGATCCCGATGATTGTAGGGAAATGAAAGCGAGGAGCTTTTATCGTGTTGAACACGCGGTGGCTCTCTTACTTCTAACTTTAAGGGTCCAAAATGGACTCCTTATATGTGTCCGCTCTCTCACGAAGTCAGAGAGTGAGATTAAGAAGTTAGTCAAAACAACATAGAAATTAGCATGAGCTGGAGGACGATCGCAAAAAATTACATAATTTACATATGACCGATAGATGAAATATTCCTCTGATCAATCTTTGTTGTAGTCTAATAAGCCTGTTTCTCTAAATGTCTGTTCTACTTTATTTTGTTCAGAACGGGCTGCTTTTTAACAGAAAATAAAGTGACCACGGTGGATAATTTAACCTTCGAAGGAAAGGATGGAAGGATTAATGATGGAAAAGACGAATCGTGGTATGAGCCAATACAATTCCATGGTCGTTGCAAGCCTGAATGACCGAGGTATCTCCAATCGACTCCGATGGACCAAAGCCGAGCGACTGCTGCCGTTCGTATGAGCCTTCCAGGGGCAAACCCGTTGTCTGTAGTTCACGGTAACCTTGCATTTAAAATGTGTTGAAGCTGCCCCCTCGCCGTTTCCCTATGACGTCACGTGCCCGTCCTTCACATGCCACCTCAACCTTGAGCATGAGCCATCGCACGGCACAGGCGCACAGTCCGAAGTCTGCGGCGCAAAATAGAATGACGTCATTATCGGCCCAGTGAGTTTTGTTGTTATTTTTAGCCACTTTCGGTTTTCAATTTCTTGCCGGTCACTGAGTTGACATCCGGAACTGGCAGTTGCAAAAGGCACTTTTCCAGGTCAAACCCGCCATGATGATATGACTCATTTCAATCGAGTAATTCATGTGACCTCCAGGTCGGACGAAAAAATGCACGAGTTTGACATATCTTCTTAAGCCACGTCACGTGGCTAAAAACTATTTCCCACAGCCGTGGCTTCCACGGTCGACAACGTCGGGATATTTGTATAAGCACCTGCAAGCGTAAGTCGATAGACGGAAAGTAAATAATTTAATTCAATATCAACGTCTCTATTGCTGCGTTGTGTCCATTTCTCCAGTTGCTTGCTATTCATGTGTCTTGCGGCATTCGCTATATTTCTTTCAACAATGGCAGGAGTGAGATAAACTAATTTTGGGGTCAACTTTCATTATTTTTAGGAATCAAATTATTGCAGATTGTATTAAGGTTTATTTTTTTATATGCAACGCGTCAATAATTTATTCAATTTCAGGCGGCAAAGGTTAACATCACAACTTAGTAATCTTTTGAATGAAGAAATGTCACAGAGGACTCAATAATTTCGCATCTGAGTAAACGTGCTACCACAGCTTGTGCGTCCACAATCCGCACTAACTGCGGCACTTTGTGCACTTATTTTTGGTGTTTTTTAAAAGAGAGATTAAATCTAGAGTGACAAAGAAAGCTTGTTCACACTAAGAGATCCAACGACAAGAGTGCAGGAGCGCAGAGTGAAAGGATGGAATACGCAGATGAACAAATTCAAACAGTAAGGGAACCCATTTGTAGCAGAAGATTTTGTTTGTTGCATCTTGAGGTAATCTTTTGAATGCGCCGACACGTTCTCTCAAGTCTCAGCATTCGATCTGTATGCTCCACAAGTCTGTGACATAAGAATTAAAGGAGATATAGCCGCCTTAATTCTTAAAAGAGGCCTTAAAAAGCCCGTTACCCCCATGTTAAAGCCCTTTTTTTCCTTTAAGCTCAAATATCTAAGCAAATTCTTGAGCGATTTAATTGTGAGTAATAACACCAAAAAAGCCCAAGACTCTTCTTTCTACACAGTTGCTTTTCAAAATTGCTACAGCCCTAAAATAGCACAAGTTATTCACGAAACAAAATGCAGTACTTTAAGTTAGCCCACCGGGTACAGATATAGAGCACTGCGTATATAAATGCTAAATTAATACAATGCATGAACTAACACAAACTTTCTCGCTGAATTCCCCCATTCTCTCTCGCTGCGCTTTCTCCAACCTTCTCATAACTTTTCATTATGTCTCTTGCTGCCAGCTCTACATTTGTGCAGTGGCTTTCGCTCCTTTTATTACGCTTGGCTCTGTTTCATTTCCGTCTCTAGCTGGACGGTTAGGGAGAAAAATCAAGCAAGGTAAGAGAGATCAAGTAAGACTAGTGAAACAAATCAAGTTAAGTTCGTGAGTGAAATCGGAACGGGCAAGTTCGAATTATTCAGCAAGATCATTAGAATGCACTTCAAGAGATCAAGAGAATTTAGTGAGTGAGGTCATGATGGTGCAGTGAGAAAGATAAAGAGAAGGCAACTTAGCGGGGTCAATACTTACAATCGAGCTCCCCCAGCGACTACACTGGGATTTCAATAAATGTTAGGGGAAAGTGTAGTACACGCCTAAGGTGTATTGCAGATAAAGCCATTCGGCTGCATGACTCATTTAAAATATCGAAAAATTATGAAATCTAAAATGGTCTTTTTCTTATGGGATTTTGAAAGTACCACGAGGCCAGGGGGGCCCTTAGCAAGTTTGTTATTTCATTACTTCGAAAATGAAAAACAGCAAAGGGTCCCCCATGCCGCGATTTGAAAATCCCATGTTGAAACCCCTAAGAAAATTGACATTTAGGATTTCAAGAGGACCAAGAGTCAAGAGGTTCCACCAACATGAGAGAGAGAGAGAGAGAAAGCCGGAGAAAGTTTAATTGCACAATGCATAAATTACATTGTCATTACCCCACCGCCTAGAAACTATCCCAGCTTGACTTCCAGCTTGACTCTCCTCGTTTTTAAGTCCTTAGCTTCGCACATTTTGTTCCCAGGTTCCATACATTTCATTCTTATGCTCCATTGTTTCTCACGCTCTATCCCAATGTTCCTAACACTTTACTAAGTGTTCCTCAAAATTTATTTCTCATCTCTCTCATGATTTTTTTTCGTAGTAATTAAATCTTTAGTGAAGCAAGAATTTTCTGCAATCACTGCACAAGAACCTCTTATATATAAACTTGTGATGAAGTTTAGCTCCTAACAGTCAGTCAGAAAGGCTTACTCCGTGTCACTACAGCCAAGTTTAACGTGTCATTAAAAGGAGAGTGAGTACCTCCAGTCCGTTTGTAATTTCCTACCCGATGAATTCACCTCGAAAAAAGTATTCACTGGGCCGCCTTACTGCGTTACTACTGAGTGAACAAGATTTGTTAACAACAACGACGTCTCTTTCTGTCATTAATCCAGTTTTCTTGCTACCCTAACTCCAGGTCTTGT
>JAQIWI010001703.1:0-15134 GCA_034698825.1 Deuterosminthurus bicinctus
TTTTCACTTTGACGAGGCGACACCCAAGAGATTCCGTTATTATCCTTGGAAATTGTGCAATTGTAAGGGAGACTGTAACAGAGAGAACTATCAGCCTCCCTATCCAATTCACTCTATGGATCCCTCTCTCTCTCTCTGCAACGGGATGACCAGAAGGCGGATGGACTGAAGGAAATCGGATTTCACCCGATTCCACACACGCTCTATATTAACGCCTCTCACTACCGGACCATGCAATGGATACTCGGGCCTTTTTCTCTTACAATTTCACTTACCACTGGGACCTGGCCAATTTGGAACAAAATGCTACATGGATACACACACGCATATACTCAATACTCACACACACGCTCTCTTGTAAATAAGTAAAAATTTGTAGGAATTGAGTAGGGACGAGTTGCGTCAGCGGAATAATATGTATACATGCTGGACAGCTATTAGTGTTTACCCGTCAAAGGTCCATGTCATTTTACTTACTAAGTGTTAGAGCACAGGGGAATTAGAGTTGGGGAACTTAAAGCTAACTTTGTATTGACAGCTTACGGAAGAGAGAGAGAGAGAGAGAGAGAGAGACAGAGTCTAGCGGAACTTATTGGGAGGGCTGGTGCCTCGCTAAGTCTGAAAGTTTTCAGACGACGATACACGGACGGTTATTAATGTGAAAATTATGTAAATGCACCCGTGCCAAGGAATCCTATTAAGGGTGGAAAAAAGATGGTCTGACACGAGGTCAGTATGGAATTCGACACCGAGTATTTTAAAATTGATGCGGTGATGATGATGGAACCGACTCACGCCTCACTTGGGATCACTAGGGACTTGACACGTCCACAGGATGAAAGCTGAGCCCAGAAGATGAAGCCCAATGCATCCAGTCCCTTCATGTTGTTACATAAGTAAAACTATCGTCGTCGTCGTCGGACCTTTGGTCAGATGGAATCTCAGACTTTCCCCCGAACTTTAACATTCACTCGCTCTCACTCTCTCGTCATTTATTTATTACAGTCCGAATTCTTGTGATGTTTTATGTTCGCACTAAAAACTAGTCAGCGGCTGAAATTCCTGCAGTGTCGTAGTGAGTCCTGGGTAGTGGTGGTCACTAGTTGAAATTCATGCCAGTGTGCGTTGAATTCTTTAGGTGGAAATAGATCAAGCAAAGGCTGATGACATAAAAGCATCGCAGTATTACCTTTTGCGCTTTACTAATTCAAATCCGTGCTATTGTATGGCAACAGTAGCCAACTTTGTTGAACGAGGGGGCAAAGAACGGTTCAAAGGGAGGGCTTGAAGTGGACATTGAATTCCGGCAAGTGTGGACATCTAATCATCATGGACCTTGTCCCATCCTTTTTCACTTTTATGGCCCCACTGAGGATTTCCACATTGTTTTCTTCCAACGGACTACTGAATGGTGGTTCTCATGGGACTTGTTGCCTTTCACTTAAAACCCCTTGGTCAAGACTTGTGTCTGCTCAACACTACCATTCCACTCCTGATTTACGAGACACTAATAACTATGGACATGTCTTGAAAATGGCCCATTTCAACCTATCCCATTCCTATCTGGACTTTATTTAAGCTTTTATCTTGCATGTTCAACGAGGATTGGACAGAGGGCTGAGTGCTTTTGTAGGGGGTGAGTACAGTAGTGTTTGTGCAGGAGGGATATAATCTTTAGGTTATCCAAGCGCATGGGTCTATAGCTAAACATGCATTTACATCGGACGTATAAATTTTTAGGTGGCATTTTGTGGGTCTATACTCCCACGAGCTAGCACCTCTTAACCATGATCGAGCCTTCATTTTTATTCCGCTCTCCTGCACACACTGCCGTCCCCTTTTTTCTCAGTCATCTTGAATTTTATCACTGGATGCAAACGACTTGACATTGATCTAACGGCAGTCATTATTCCCTCTGCTTTGCTTAAGAACTCTCCCTTTTAATTCACCTCTCGTATTCCCATTTCTAATTTACAACCATTTTTCATTTATAAAAAATTCTACAAGGGTGAGCCCGGTGGTATGTTGTGGTTTATAATTCAACCCCTAGTGTTCCCCCTCTTAATAATCGTGACGAGTGGGTTGGACTTGAGTCCGCCCGTTGAAATCAAGTTAATGTTTACCTTGTCGTCTAACTCTTTTACTCCTTCAATTACAGCATCCTTGAACTGCGGAAGGAGAAATCTCGAGATGCAGCAAGATCTCGTCGAGGGAAGGAAAACTATGAGTTTTATGAACTGGCCAAAATGTTACCACTTCCGGCTGCCATCACCTCACAATTGGACAAGGCTTCCATCATCCGCCTAACCATTTCCTACCTCAGGCTCAAGGACTTTTCTGCACATGGGGATCCACCATGGGCCCGGGATAATCCTCCGCTAAACAAAAAGGGTGAGGAGTTTGAGTACATTTCTCATTATTTTCTCCCGTTCTCATTCTCCACGTTACACACTTGATCCCCCACCGTATATTCATGTGATATGCATACAGCGACTTATTGCGGCTCCGTGGCTTGTGTAAACGTTGGAGAAAATCCCAATCAAAGTCATCAGGTTGGCAATCTGAGGGATTTGTGGGATATACAGTTGCACACAAGGAGGGTAGGCCGTTGGTATGCACACGTCTTCTTCTACCGCATTCGTCCCCAACCCTTCTACACATCTCACCCTCTCCTCTTCATCATCCAGCTTATTTCATTCTCTCTATATCTCTCAGGCGCTCAGTCTGAATAACTGAGAAAATTGTGTGGATGAAGAAGAATGGATGTTCTGTGTGACATTCAGAGTCAATTGCCTTGGTCTGATTGGGGGTCGGTCACAATCAAATCATTTCAACATTGTAAACAGAGACAACCGTATCAATTACTCGTGTCTATGAATGGAAATGATGCCGCAGGCTGATGTATCAATTAAGACTCATCTCTCGCTCTCTGTTTGGACATATGTGAGTTGCTAGCTGAGAGGGCTCTTAGTCTCAAAAGCATTTAGTTCCTCATGCACTTTATACAATAGAAATCAGAACGGGGCACGAATGAAAGCGACAGAGTAAAACTGTATGAGTCACAATGATTCTATGTTGCCGACATGTTCAGAACAAGTCAGAAAGATATTTGTAGTGAAAAGTGACATCATCCCCATCCCGTGGTAAAGTGCAAACAGTGCAAAATGTAAATCTAATCAAAGCCGGCTGCCACTTACGACTATGTGTGTTCGCGCCGTAGGAATCTAATCCAATCTGTAGTTCTTGTGCCAAATAAAATTATGACCAAGTTATTGTAAAGCAAACTCCTTCCTAATTTAGCTGAATTGGCTCAATCTTTCCTCCTTTTCAAATACACACGTACGGAGAAAAATACTACGGAATTAGGTTTCCCTTCAAACTTTTCCTGCCCGCACTTCAGTCTTGATCATCGCTGTAGTAGCACAATCATCATCTGTTGAACTTAGAGGGGGATTTTTTCTCTTCGCCACACAGCAAGTGTGAACAAGGGATATGTGGGGCTAGGATAGGAGTAATACTGTTTAGGGATACGGAAAGGCGTCTGTTTTGACAAGGAAAAGCCCGACTCAAATTCACAATTTACTTCGTCAATTCATGTTGATTTTGATTGAGCTTCAAAGGCGAGTGAGGAAAACCCGCACAATGGATTAGATTAGAGCACCACCACCACCAACTCTCCCCAGTTTCGGAGGCCTTCACTTGATTTCCTGTCCATTCACATAAATATGTACGGGCAATAGACTTGCTGGTTGTCTTCATTTAATGGAGCATCAGTACCTGTCTCTCATCCTGCTCATCCTTTCACATGCTTTGTATTGCAGCAGTCGTCTTGGTATGGAATGGTGAGTGAGATTTTTACGCCATTCAGAAGGAACTCGTATGACCCTCATTAGGGAAATAAAACATGAATTGTGGCCTCAATTAGAGGAAGACATTGGTGTCTGTGTAAGGAAGAATGGACGTGAGCTCAGGCCTTTGGTGCGCACGGTTGTTCAGTTCTAATACGTGCGTGCGTGCATACGTGTGTATTTTTCCTCCATCTCTCCAGTAGTAGTATAGAAGGAAGCAAATGTTTCTTCAGACCTTATTGGGACATGGACGGGGAGAGCACGAGGTTTTAGAATGTGCACTGGTTTCCACTGTACACGAACCCACGCACAGATGAACCCGGGTCCGAATAGTTGCAGTCTTCCAGGTTTTCACTCTACGACTTCCTCGGCATACACTACACAAGCCGACTGGGTGTGTGAGGGGAGAGAGAAAAAACGTCAGAAAGTTAATCGGTATTCAGCTGAAATTCGCTAGCTGTTGTTAGCAGTCGGAGGAGAAACGGGTGCAGTTCGTGATTGGAATGACTGAATGAGGACATATAAGAGGAGCCGGAGCATAGATTTAGATTTCCTTTTTCGTCCTCCTCCCAACTCATCCTCTTCGTCTTCCTCTCTCTCTCTCTCTTCTTCCTCTTCTTCACGTCCATAGCAGTTGCACTGCCGTCTTGAAATTCACCATAGCAACCCTCACGTAAACACACAACTATGCATCACTGGCTCTGACATATAGATCTATCCTAATATTCAACATGCTAGTACTCACTCTATGATGACCCACCCTCTTTTTTCAACGGTTTTAAATCAATAATCGATAGGAAATTCGTCTTATGGAACCTCTCTTTCTGTCCAGAAACTTGCCTCTTCTTCCTCTTCTTCTTCGATGGAGCAAATTATCTTTGAACTTCTCTCTCTCTCTCTGTCCGTTATTTCTTCACGTTGGAGAAATATCATTAGTCGAACTTTCTTACAAAGTCCCTTGCCTTCTTCTCACACCGTCCATCTTCAAAAACTTCCCCATTATCGTCATTTCTATTGTGAAGGCTGTGTGGGGCAAATGGAACGCAAGCTATAGAGGGATGAAGTAATTTGAGTGCATTAAGTTTTATTTTACTGCCTCTTTTACAACCCTTACACGCTCTGGTACTCCTGAAACCAAATATGTCGTTGACTTTTACCGCCACATTCCAAGGGAACATGATGACACGCTCATTGTCGTTATTATTACCATCATGATTGGCATAATCAGGTTGTGATTAGCTAGTCCAATGTAGTGCCAAGTAGCTGTGGAGTATTTCCAACTTGGGGGCAAAGTGGAATGAGAGCAAGGGAAAAAGCCAACATTTGGTTTTGTCATCATCAGGGACTGAAAAAGCTGAAAGAGGAGCGAGGTGATGCTAAACTTCGAGTTGACTAGAATTTCATCATCTCTGTGGGCATATCAGCTCAAGTTGGTTAAACGAAAAGCTGGAGAGCAAATAATAAATGTTTGCGAGTTCCGGGTGTAAATAAATGTATGGAAAAGGAGCTTGATATTGGACAAGGAAAGAGACAGAGGGTCCTAGAGAGAGAGAGCGAGGGGATCCTAGAGAAAGAGAGAGAGGAGTGAGAAAGACGATCAAAAAATTAGCCAAGACTTTTCTCGTATGTTTTCTCATGTCGAGCTTGACAACTTAATATCCGCCAGCACGAAATAATGGTCGCACAGAGAGTCTTTTGATATATTGGACGACACGAGCGCATTTATAAAACACTGATGAACTTGATTACACCGTTTTCATTTCTACTAATTTATGACTTTATACCTCCTCTACCCCTCTGAATGTGTAGAGCTTATACCCCCTGTCATCAGATGTGTACTTTAAGGGTAAAAATGCCTCCACTGTTTATGTATTCTACTGGCAATCCCCAGGGTGCAGTTGATTGGAATCCTGCAGTATTTGTCACTGTTCTCTTCCTCTCTTACACACACCACTGGAGTTGACAGTGTGACCATTTTTTTCCATGTCACTTTTAATTATGAAATTCCTTTTTTTCTCTTGCAGGCAACGTCCGAAGCCGGACGGGCAATTCTACACTTGATCTCTTCGAGCAACATCAGGGAACTCACATTCTCCAGGTAACCTAGCAGTTTTTGTGACATGCTAATTCTTTACGTTACTTTACGCCTCTATGAAATAAATACAGAAATCTATTAAACTTTCTTAATGAAATTGTTAACTGCGCGAAGTCTGCCTACGTTTCCTTTTCATGAACTTTCAAATTGAGTTGTCTCAAATTTTGATAATGGCAGTGGCTCATCCTCTGTGATGAGAGGAACGAGTTGTAATTTAATTAGAAAACAAGTCTGATGAGTGAAATAATAACTGCTTTGTAAATGAATTCGTGGATGGAAACAAGTAATTGAAGCTACTTTTGGGTGATCTTTCAGTCTTTGGACGGCTTTGCATTCTCGTTGGCTGCGGATGGCCGATTCCTTTATATCTCCGAGACGGTATCAATCTACTTGGGTTTATCACAGGTACTTATACGTGAATGTCTTTTTATTTACCTTACTTTTTATTTTGCAATTTAAAATGATAGACAAAATACGGGGTGCAGAAAGCACACAGATATCTCTATGTGCCAGTTGTCTTTGTCAAATTCAGTGTTATTTCATGTATTGTCAGCCGCGCATGAAATTGTTTGAGTAGTAATAAATTAAAATGGCACATTGCTTGACGTACAAGAAGATTGTATACTGAAGTAATAATTCTATGCTATCACGTTTCAGGTGGAAATGACTGGGAGCAGCGTTTTCGATTACATTCATCAAAGTGATCATGCAGAATTGGCCGAACAGCTTGGGCTGGGTCTAGCTCATGGTTCTGGTGCTAGTGTTCCCTCTCCGGGATCCGAGGATGGTTCATCCAATTCAGCTACCAATAATCCAGATGGTAATTACAATCCAGATGGTAAATTAAACATAATTATTACACCTCAACAAGCTTTCATATTCTCATATTCCCAAAATTGTTTGTTTTTTTTTCGAATTTTATGTTTGGTTTTCTCCATTGTAGTAGTCAGATCATTAACGGTTTCATATGGAAGGACATAATTAGGTCCTGTGAATACTACCGCCTCTCATGGAATAGTTTCAGACCGTATGAAATAGTCAATGTAGGCCATGACGGACTAGTACAAAGTCCCACTGGCTCACACTATTCAATGTAATGATGGTAATGATGATGAATAGGGAGGGCACAGTAGTGAAGTCTAGAACTGTTAGATATCCTTTAGGATTAATCTGGTGGCATGAGGGTGAGGATCGTCAACGAAATGTTAGTATATGCGGTGCATAGTGAGAAGAAGGATGTGAGAGCAGCGAGCTATCTAAGAAGAAGAAGACAAGGGAGGCGGAGAACATGAGCTTAGATTGCGATCTCATAAAGAAGGGAGAAGGCGGAAGTGTCATTTTTCGTGATTCGAATTATTTTGAGACGGCCCATATCTCATGTTTTAGTACGTGTGAACAATGCCAACTAGCTCGTAGGGCAAGGTATATAAAGAGAAAAGTGCTGAGGAAAATTGGTGATCCGTGTCAGAGGCTATAGAATTGATGGCGAATCTCTTAGAAGCCTCAGACGTGACTTTTACACGTAAAAAGTCCCGCAGGAAATCTTTAGTACTGCCTCAAAACCATCGACCATATGCAAGAAGGAAAAGCTAGGCATCTCTCTGTCTTCTTTACGTTACATTAAAGCCTCCTATTTTACCCGCAGAACATCATCCCTCATCTCTCATCTCACTCTCCTTCCTTCTTCCCCATTTGCATCTTATTTCTTGACTTTCCATACCTCTTCCTCATCTCTAACACTCTCATGATCTCTCTCTCTCTCCCTCTCACCCTTCTGCGTGTCACCTTCACAACACATCACGTACTTTTATCATCATCAGTCTAGAATTTCGTCAGCCACCTCAAACTGTCATCTAAATCCTTGATTTCACGTACAAAATGTCACATTTGAGCTCCGCTTGATGATTCAGATAAGCTGACTGAGTGAGATCATACGAAATGAGCTTTAGGATGAATTTACAACAAGTCTAGACAAATGAAGGTCATAAATTAAAGTCAGCTGGGGTGGTGAGTGTTGAGCTGGCAGAACATGTAGGAGACTAAAAATCAAAGTGAAAGCTTTGCTTTCATTATTTGGGAACTGAACTGTGTGATGATGCAAATAATTCTCAGTACGTCCCAAATCTTAATGCATTTAATTTCTTTCCAGTTTCCTCAATGATGACCATCAGTAGCAACGCAGGATACAAAGGGCTCGACCGAGCCTTTTGTGTGCGAATGAAGTCAACACTGACCAAACGCGGATGTCACTTCAAGTCATCCGGCTACAGGGTAAGCTCCCTCTCAGTCAGTTATTTCCTTTTCCGATGGCGCCCGCCAGTGCATTAGCTTAGATAAGCTGTGACTTGTAGAACAAAGGAAAACAAGCGTGTCGCAGTTGTAATTAATTGTGGGATGGTAGCATGTAAATCAAATGGAAAGGATTGGCTGGATGAAGTTGGCTTTATCATCCCGTCCGCTTGTATGTAATGTGTGTGTTGGTAAGTGTCGCTATCTGTACGGAGTTTGTATTGGCGATTCCCACTGTGAATCCCATGGGCCTATTTGAAGGCAATTAAAGAAAACTTATGCACGGGAGTTGCTCCTGCACATAATTTAGATCTTGTACTGTCATTGATAAGGAAATTTAAGTCCAAGCCTTCCCGTTGTATTTACACGCTTTTCTTCTTTAGCTTCCGTCGCATAGGGAGCGGACTATGCAACGTCCTTGGGACAGACTAAACAAAATTTGTTGTGAATTTTCAGGTGGTCCTTGTACTATGCCATCTACGACCGCAGTATTCCTTCTCGCACACTCGGAAGTCTCCACCACCACTGTTGGGGATGGTAGCACTAGCAATTGCCCTACCACCACCGTCAGTTCATGAGATTCGCCTCGAGTGTGATATGTTCGTCACCCGCGTTACATTCGATTTCCGCATCATTCACTGTGAACCAAGGTACCACATATGTAGCCTTATTATTACAAGAACCCCCTCTTATCAGCAGTCGGGTAATCATTGGGAAAGCAATTCCAGAAGCAAGAGCAATGTGCCATGTTATTATATGAATTTTAATCTACATCAGCCAGGGCTCTGCTAGCTTGTTAGCCTCTAATTCTATGCATCGCATGATAATAATACATAGTGTAGGTAGAACTTAACAAGCCTTTTGTTTCCATATAAAAACCAGTAGCTAGAGCTATTACCTTGTTATCGGATTCTTGTTTGGAGTTAACTAGCAGTAGTTTGGTTGTGCCCGGCCGCCGCCACCGCAATAGCTAAAGTGCCAGCCACCTCTTCTAAAGTGAGTTTAATTAAAACCAAGATTAAATTAGTAGAGTTGCATTGGAACTATGGGGCAACATTGCTATTCGCAGTGTAAAAAATGCATTTGTTAGCAGTAAACAAGGTATTGTGTGGCTGTATGAAGAGCCCTAAGTAGTCGTGTGGATTGTTATGTATTCCTATCATGACTGAAACTTTATTGAAGCTTGCAAATTCAGGTTCAAGTGCGAAGAAACATGGAATTATCTTCCTTCTCAGTGTGTAATAATAATAAAGGAGGTGGAGGATGGCGGCAGCAGCATAAGGGTCGTTAATTTCAGCCCATCTCTACTCTCTCTCTCGACTGACTACATACAAGTTGGTCATTGGATTACCATTTAAATACCAGGTTTACACCATCCAGTTATTTCCTCTTGACGGATTCTTATAAATGGCTGAATTATGTGGTTAAAAAAAATCTTGACAACTATCAATTTTCTTCGCTCTTCTCATCTTCGCTATAGACCTGAATGCCTGCGTGTATTGGCGGATTGTTCTCAGACTACAATGCTAATTTCTATGTAAGCTATATATGCTGTCATGGAGACATGCAGATTATGGGATTTATTTGGCTGAATTTTCAGGATGTGTGTGAAAGTATTTACTTGAAGGAAGTGACGAAGGTGTTAATCTCGTACGGGATTATCATCTTGCCTTATCTGAAGATTATGAAGAAGACTGACAAATAAAATTATGGGGTTGCTAGTAAAAAGTAGGCGTTGCTATCAAGAGGATTTGGACTAAGTTCATGGTGTTAATTTATAATCTAATTGTATGGGCAGAGTGTGTATGCGGAGGAGCTTGCCACTCGCTGTATAAACTTGATGTGCTCTTCTGGGGTTATTTTGGAGGAATAACAGGGCTTAGATGCTGAAGAGGGGGGATGAATCAAAGTAACATTGGAGCCTATGCAATGGTAGCTAACTTGCTGTTTTGTGGAACAGAGTATCGGAATTACTGGACTACACGTCGGAAGAGCTAATGGGGAGAAATTTGTATGCATTGTGCCACGGAGAGGACGTGAGCAAACTGAGAAAATGCCACGTTGACTGTAAGTTGATCATCATTTCCTTACTTCACTTCTTCCTCCAGTGTCTCACAGGGTTCTCGACACATTTCTCCACACTGTTTTCATATCACACACATACACACTCTACACGGCCATCTCTTACATCTCACACAGCTCAATAGTAATTATTATTCCACAGTCTCCCACATTCAACTGTCCTGTCCTCCTACACTGAGCCATTTGGAGGAGAAATTCTACACACTCTGGCTTTCACACAGAATGATCAAGTTGTCTTCATAATTGTGATGTGGCTCGGGAAATTAATATGAATCCTATGATCCTCTCCCGCCCCAATAATCATTCCATTTGCCTACACTATACACCACCCACAGTGTGGAATTAGCATGTTCTAAACCACACTATTTGTTTTGCGATTGCAGTGCTGAACAAGGGCCAAGTGATGAGTCAGTATTACCGCGTCATGAATAAGAATGGAGGCTACACCTGGCTACAGACTTGTGCAACTGTTGTGTGCAATTCGAAAAATTCCGATGAACAAAGTATTATATGTGTCAACTATGTCATAAGGTAAGTGTGTGATTGCTCAAGTTGTTTTTTAATGGCTTTGTCAGCATTTGAATAATGAGATTGTCTATGTTTAAACAGCGCAAAGGAGTACAGCAATGTCATTATGGACTGTTGTCAAATGGATCAAGAGTTCATGCCGACGGTGAAGAAGGAAGTTTTGGATGAGAGGGACCGAAAGTCACCCGACAATGATTCATCAGGTGAGGGTAAAAAAGGTACGAGTTGCTCATTAGAGGATTTCTAACAACGACTATACAAGTCTATTATTTTTATTTGCTTGTAATGACCGAGAAATGACAGACTATTAGCCCTTAACTGTCTTCCTCTAACAATATCCTTCCCTCCAGTGTTTACTGGTTTTTAACTTGTGTTCGCCTTGTACAATTTGCACCAAATACTGTGTACGTGCTGAGTGTGGAACAATTGAACGTGAGACGAAAACTCCATATCAATACATGGAGTGGTTGAGAAGATGGGGCGAGCTGGACGTGACTCTCGGAGTCAGGCCATGGTTCAAGCATAGTTCCCTCACTGACGTGATCCGGCTCCCTGCCTCTTTCCCTTGTACACTGTACTACTGTAGAGACCTAGTGACATTGGTTTTCTTCGTGTGCATGCGGGGGAAATGGGTGAAAAGACTATCAACTAATGCCTGTTTGTGTTTTGTATGCAAGCGATGAGAAGCGACCCGCTATGTATAGACCATTCAGTGAGACTTTTAGCTTGCTGGAATTTCTCACTGCGGCTATGAGTAGACACGGGATGACAAAGCTTATACTTAGTCAAGATTGGTGTGGTGGTCACGATTTCAACTTTCTTTATTCTTTCAGATGGTAGTGGTCGTGGTCGGGACAGCTTGGGAGGCCCACACCATTTGGACTCGACGAAATCCCCCGCAGCACGATCCGGTTGTGGGTCAGAGAGGTCACCGGACCTGAGGGATAACTGCCATAGTAGAGAACGAAGAGCAAATCATGGAAGTAGTCTACAGCAGCATCACCAAAGAAATACTACTGGTCGTCTCTCAAAGGATTCCAGCTCAGTAAGTGACTCTTAAAACTTTTCCTGCTCAAACTTTCCCCGCATAGACATCTGCGTGGAAATTCCAACCGTGCCTGGCGTACACGAATTATATTTGTTCAGTCACATACCCACATAAATGGATGACAATTGGAGGGAAGAGAACACGTTTCTATGTGTTGCACGTTTTCCTTGCAGGTGCTACCTGAATCTCAACCTCTAACGCCGATTTCCACGTCCACACCTGACCATGGAGACGCACGAACACCTCAGTCGGTGCGCTCTTTGGATTCCGAACCACCTTCCTCGCTTGTCATTCCACCGGTGGTCAATGTTACCCCAACACCTGTCAAGGCCAATCAGAGGAAGAGGAAAATAGACCGTGGGAGCATTAATCAAGGCAGCAATCATTCCTCACGCAATCCTCATAATGCTGCGACACCTGTAGGTGGAGATGGTAATATAACACCATTGGGGCTTCCCATGGAGGCACCGTCCACCAATCAACCATCCCCCTGTGCCAAGCGACAGATCATTGTTCAGAATGAGGTCATGGATGGGTCTCATCCCCATGGTAACCATGCAGGTCCTGTTACCCCAGCATCTGTTAACCATGAGAGCGCTGCTAGCCCGCATCACAGCAGCAGTATAGAGGCTGATAATAGCGGTGATTCGGCCAGGTGGAGAAAGGTCAGTCATCAAAGCCATTGGGAATCCGCTGTAAGCACTGGCCTTTCTGCTTTAAAGCTCCAATTTCCTTGAATTGTGAATAAGCTTTAATTTCTCATTTTGTCGTAATAGGGAGGGACGTCATCAGTTAAAGACTTGGAACAAGTCATGTCGAAACATTTACCAGGACGGGACAATGAGCACGGCAGCTCCATATCATCCTCAGGCATTGACTTTAGTGCGGACTCGTTATTACGACAACAACCTGGTTCCAGGACAGGATCAGCTATACAGTGGGTAGGCCCTGGGGCCCAATCCGGTCCGGGACTACCAGTCTCCGCGCTGTTGAGACAACTTTGCGCTTCCAGAGAAAGCGTCATCCGGGCCAATGTTCAGGTAAATTCTTGAGCACAAGCTTGAGTAGTTTGAACCTTCATGAGACATGGAGCTTGATTGTTGTGATTATATTTTTATAGGCGGCAGCAGCAGCAGCAGTGGTGGCCGCCCGAGGAGCAAGTTCCTATTACTCTGACATGAGCACTGTGCAAAGTGCCCTGCCAACTCCACCCGGCTCGGACAACTACGTAAGCGAGTCGCAGTTCATGCTGGGCTCTCACCAGAAATCAAGCTCGTCGGACTTTGCATCGTTGGTTCCTTATCCATCCGTGTCATCGTATGAATATCAAACTGCTATGACACCACCAGCGTCCGTTTCTCCACGAGAAAAGCCGCCATATGGGGACCCTAACAATGGTTACGGTGACAGTGGAACCACCTCGTTCAGACCCCCACAGTCCTACTTGGACGGACCAGCACAACCACTTCCTCTGAAACCGCAAGTCTACGGATATCATCCTCATTCGTCGTTAGAATCTCAATACGGGAACTCCTTGACTGACCATTCTCAATCCCAATTTTATACACCCTCTCATACTGGTTTCCACTTGTACCATCCTGGGAAACCAAGTGCCAACTGGTACTCCAGTGCCACTTAAATGTCTCACAAACTTAAGGAGAGAGAGATTTTCCACAACCTTTTTTCTTAGCTTCTTTACAAATGTTATTAGCCAGTTCCTCAAAAAATTCCATTGTTCAACTCATCATCACCATGTACTTTTACTTACCATTGTTGCTGACTGGTGTGTGTAGCGTAATTTGTTTGTAATTATTACAATGTTGTATAATTACTACATAGAGATAAGTTTGTATAGTAATTTATGGCTTTAGTAGACCTGTGAAATTTTAAGTGTACAAGTTGTGGAATGTAGGAATGTGTAAAGTATGAATGAGGATTGATTTTTCATTTGCAACAACGGTGAGAATGGAATTGGGCGATTTCAAGTTGCAAGTTAGTGAGTTGTATAATGATAGTATGTTATTTATGGTATCAAGTATTATTATTACATTGAGAGATTACCAAGTCCGTCTGACGGTAAATGAAACCTGTAATGCAGTCTCTTCCAAGGCGCATGAGGTTGCCCGAAGTAAGATACAATCTACAACCCTTTACCAGCTTAAGGAGTATATAGTGTGATTGTACACCATTTCCCTTAAGTTTATTTTTGACCATGCTGTATGAAATGTATAAGCTAAACGAGTTCCACTTTTCTTCGTGGATGGCGAAACGCAATTGTTATTATTATTATTACTACCCTAAATGCAAACTACGAATGACTGCAGCATAGCATTGTATTGTAGGTAGGGATGATGGTGTTTACTATTATTTATTAGCATTATGCTAAAATATTCGTCATGTGCAGTGTTTGTTGTTAGCTACGAAACTTGGAGGTGTGATTTGGTAGCTTTACGAAAGTAATGTTAGAAGTTTTGCGAAAAAGTTGAGCTCACCCTTTGTCATCCAATTCAATATACCCCCAGTTATGTCAACTTGTCTCCTATTATATCTTGCAAAATCACATGTTTATAGAATTTAATTGCCATACTTGTATAAATGTAAATAGGGCCAGAAGCCTCTATTGCATTTTTTTAACCGCTATATAACTAATGTTCTGTATATTTTACCGCTGATAATAACTCATTTTAATTTCGGATGTAGGGTCGAATGAAAATCATATGTTGTCATCAATAATGTCTGTATTATATTCGACCTACGAATGCCAAAGAAAGCAGTTTTGTTGTTTGTTATAAAAGTTATAAAAAAAAAGGAAAAGCATGTAAGATTTTTGTTCCTAAAAGTCGCAAGTTGAAGAAGAATGCATGGTTTCTATAGAGAATTAGCCCTACAACAACAGCTACTTCAGTGTTCCACCCAACAATTATTTAAGGCCAAATAATTAGATTAAATGGCGCACCCGCGCCTCTTATACTGCATACGAGCAGTACTGCTATGAACCATTAACGAGCATGTGTAGGAGTCAAATCAAGGAATAAAACTTACAATTGTTTAAAAAAAATATTTCGGTTATGTTCACATCACCCATCAGCATGCATTTTAAGATTGTAAACTGTTAATTTTAGCAGTTTGTATCAAAATGCCTGGGGCAACAGGAATTATGTCAAAACATGTTGACGCCTAGAGAGCATTGCATTAATATTCGACCTTGCCGTTCCTTAAGAGTTCAGAGGACTGAACTAAAACG
>JAQIWI010001704.1:0-15131 GCA_034698825.1 Deuterosminthurus bicinctus
GTTTGGAGAATTTTTCTGTGCATTTAAAAGGTGAACTCAAGAGAGCCCCCAAAATTTGAAAAATTTGCTTTTTTGAAGCGGTGGTTTTTGAAATTTTATGTTCCCTCTTGAGGTCACCTTTTTAATGCACCGACACACTCTCCCAACTCTCAGCTTTCGACCGGTGTGCTACACAAATCTGAGCGATCAGTATTTTGGGAGATATAGGCGTCCAAAGTTTTCAAACGGCCCTGACATAGCTCCATGTTAAAATCAAACTTTTTTCTTTGAACTTGAATATCTCAGCCAATTTTTGACCGAATTTATTGTGGGTTATATCAACGAAATACCCCAAGACTCTAGTTTCAGAATTGGTATTCAAAATTCCTGTAGCTCTCGGATATCAAAAGTTATTCACGAAAGTAAGTGTATACCTTAGGCTGGCACACACTGTACAAACAACCATTTCGTTGCAGGTTCAACTCTTGCCGACCGCCCAGCCTGCCAACATAGGACCAGCAACCTCCAAAATTGCAAAATTAGTTTCGAATTGAAATAAGTCAGGTCAAATAGGCACTACCTGTATTTTGACCGGTGATGTAAATGTAATCTTGGTGAAATGATGTCCGCGGGACAAATTGTATACAAAGAATCCTGACTTGCATTTCAGTCAATACTGCTACAATGAACGCTTTCTCGGCAATGGCTGTGGATCGTCAGAACCGAATTAGGCATGTGTTCTTTTTTTGTACGTAGTTATAACACTTGGCAATAATGGGTGAAATCGAGACTGATGGATTGCTTACTGAAGAAAGGAATCCTCCCTCAACTGTTCTTCACTTAATCGCATATCCCCATGAATGGAAGCGTCATACTTGTCAGTTTTACTCGTTGGAAGACCTGGCTCTTTAGAATAAAATTTCAAAAAACATTAAAATGACTTGAAAAAAAACGTTTTTGTTACCTGAGCTCATGTTAATGAAGGGTAGCGAAATGATGCAAATTTCGTAAATTAAAACAGAAGCTTATAGTAAGTAGCTTAATAATAATGTTATCTCCTGATGATCGCATTTGAGTCGGCAGGTATTATAACCTTACGCCAATTCTATAACAGAGGTACAGTGACCGTACCATAAGATAGACAATGGCTTACAGATTAATCCCAACTGCTATGGAGTGTTCTTGCATCGTCCGAACCCGAATTTTTCCCATAGGCTCCCGTGCGACACCTTGTCAACGAAAGCGCAAATCCATTCATGAGCATCAGGACATTATTAGTCATGCAGTGCATTACGTGAACAATTGCATTCCAAGCACAATGCTCTTTTAACATTACACATATAGACATCAGCAACCCAATGCCAAGCAGCACAAAGGCGCCGCTGAAGACCAATTCCTTGTGGATAAAATACATCTCACCAACTGGAAGCCTTGCTACACGAAGGTACTTGACATTCTTTCTCAACCACGCCTGAATTTTTCTATTTGAAAGAACATCAGCTCTTGCAGTCATTGTCTTAAGCGACACCAGAGCGTTGGAGGATCTATAAAAGAATTCAGCCCAACCGCTCAAAATGACCACCAGAATCACACTCGTGCTGGCCCCAATTAATTATTCCCGGCACAATGCCAACCAGCCTTTTAATTGCCACAAAAAAAGGGAAATTTGAGCGGGTTATATTGAAATGACGTGCCGTAGTCATAAGACTCGCCTGTCCCCAATGGATATCGAGATGATTAACAGAGTATGCTGCCAAATAAATTGTTACATTGCGTGCTTTTAGGACAAACAAATGGTCAAAGGTTGTATGAATATGAATTTTATGAAAATCTGCACAAGTCCACCCAGAATTTTGACCCAAAGTGTTTAACATAAACGTCTTAATTACATTGCATTGCTCTTGAACCCTCCGTTCTCGTCAGACGCCGTCACACTTGTACATGTTCCTAACCCTTTTAATATCACACGCAGACATCACCTGACTTTGGCCGATGACCGCATTCGGATCCTTCGTCATAATGGTTTTCTGATAATTGTTGCTGTAAGCATACGCATCTAACATCATGATACTGTTGTAGTGGAATTTGCAACCATAGTCTGCAATCACACTTGTCGAGTACTTGTCAAAGTTATGTTCAGCGCCTGTGGTATCGAAGTAAATTCGTTGTTTACAGCGAGTCTTACAGTTAATGTTGGCTTTTATAACTCTACGTACCCGATTGGATGTTTCCCCACTGAACTGTCACAAAGTCGTCACGATCAAATCGGTTCTGCTCACCGTAGAAGCCAAGGGCATGTAGGAATTGGACTTGGATAGTTTTGCTCCACACACAACCATTTCGTTGCAGGTTCAACTCTTGCCGACCGCCCAGCCTGCCAACCCAGGACCAGCAACCTTCAAAGTCTCACAATTAGTTTCCAATTGAAATAAGTCAGGTCAAATAGCCACTTTACTACCTGTATTTTGACCGGTGATGTAAATATAATCTTGGTGAGCTGATGTCCGCGGGACAAATTGTATACAACGAATCTGAAGTTGCATTTCGGCCAATACTCCTACAATGAACGCTTTCTCGGAAATGGCTGTAGATCGTCAAAACCGAATTAGGCATGTGTTCTTTTTTTGTAGTTTACACTTGGCAATAATTGGTGATATCGAGACTGAGGGATTGCTTACTGAAGTCGTTAGAGATTTCGTAGGGAATTGTTTTATTGGGCCAGTGCAATCTTGTGTCGATGACGCCGTTTCTATCCTCGATCAACTGTCCTTCACTTAATCGCATGTCCCCATGAATGGATCCGTCGTACTTGTCAGTTTTACTCGTTGGAAGACCCGGCTCTTTAGAATAAAATTTCAAAAAACATTAAAATGACTTGAAAATAAAACTTTTTTGTTACCTGAGCTCGTGTTGTTGAAGGGTATCGCTGCTGCAAAAGTCACCAGAGACACGGGAAGGAAGAAGAACGTTGAAGCCATAGTGATAACAGTTTAAAAGCTGTGGAACGAATGATACTTCTCTTGTCTGAACTGCTCTCTTTTATGCAGCTGAGATCCACAAATGTGCTACGTATTAATGTTGGGTTCAACTCACTCTAATATTTAAGATAATTGTGAATTTACTCAATTCTGAACGTCCTTCACTCGAACAATTAAAAGGACATTAGCTTGCCAATAGTGAAGCTTCCTAAACCAGGAAATGAAGTGAGAAAATTCCTTGGACTGGCTAATTTATGGAACAGTTTACTGTCAAAACTACTGCTGCTCAAATAGCTGACGCAGTTAAAAATACGGAGCAAGGACCTGTCAAGGTTTTTTTGTCATATTAATGCGCATTATTGCCTTTTTTTTCTGCCAATAATTTGAGTCGCGATGGCCCAAAAGCATTCAAGTTCTCAATTAATGACGCAGGTGGCAAGTGTCGAGCATGATTGATAGGAACTAACATCATTTTTTTTACTGCTGGTGTGAGCGCTCGTATGGCTGAGCCCTTTATGTGAGATTTCATTATAAAACTTACAGCGGCATTCAATTTCATTTACATTTAATATCAAAACTTGTTTGAAGCTGTATTTTGGTATGTAATTTACGTGTATTGGGTCTCATGGTAGTAGTTTTTAATTTTGTATCAGTTGGCTTTGTGTTTCTGAGGGCAGTGGAAACTGTACAAAAAGAGTCCATGAGCTTGCTGGAGGAGCTAAGAGTCGAAGCTGTTCCAGATTTGTTGAAAAAGCGGCTTGCAGATACATTTGTGAGACGAAGATTGTTTCGGCATAATTGGGGGGATTTCATGGCCATTGAAAGTGGCGCAGCTGTTTCATTTGTTATGTCGGTATTGGATAATGTCGTGTCTGGGATCTTTATGGTTGTTTCGACTGAGAAATTGTATCTAATTTAGACGGTCGCAAATCGCGGGATATTCTGACAAAATTTCCAACGTCCCTGCAGAATGTAGCATTTTACTATTAAATAAAGTGATGGTGCCACAAAGTTTGACATTGAATTATTATCATTTAAACCCTGCAAAATGGTAAGCACCAACTGTAGTATACAGTAGCTAAAAACAGTTTCGACAACATGCGGTGCGGCTTGACGCGATTTAATCCTGGTCCCCCCAGTGAGCCCCCACGCCCCCCATTTTTAAAGGTCAGGTAGCCTAGTTAATAGGCTATCTAACCGTGCTAACCACTTGGCGGAATCCCGCCACCCGCCAGAAAAGTAGCCACAAAACTGCAGTCACCTCCTATTTTCACATCAAAAGCGCTTAGACAGCATTTGATTTCGTGGGCGTTTTGAGCAGAAATACCTACAAAATCAACCAGAGTTAGACTCCAACAAGACGTCACACCCTAGGATAGATGTTTGATACAAAAATATTTGCAGATTTGGGGGGTGGTGTGACGGGGAGAACGTTCTTTGTAGAAGAGCTTTTAATGGTTTGCAATAGCCTGAACGGATTAGCCGCGCGCGGGACGGTTGAAATAACAACAACAAGATTTTAACTCCGAATAAATTCAAAATAAATTTAGAATTTCGAAGTGTTAAGTTTTTAATTTTGACAAAAATCATCTTAAACTGAAGAGCCCACATCCTGAACAGCAAGAAGAATCCTCGCTGCCCGGACTCTCGGACCCATAGCACTGCTAATTAAAAGCAATCTGCGAAGCCAACCGAGAGCCGGGCTCTCATAAAGATAAGTCTTTCTCTTTTTCTATTGAAAATGAGCCGAGAATCAGGAACTAATACTGAAACTTTGTTCAGTTCTGAGGGTGTCGTAATCCCAAAACTAAATGGACCTGGACAAGGGCAACAAGACGTGCCAAAAAAACCTGCGGGAATGGGGGGCAGTGCACCCAAGCCCAAGAGGTTGAGAGAATTTGACTCCGATGAAGAGGATGACACGAATGACATGGACGATGGAATAGACTTGTCAATCCTCGGGAAAGAGCACCAGAACCTGGCAGGAATAATCCAACAGATGTTTGGCCAGCAGGAGAAAAAAGTGTTTGGCAAAATAAGAAAACTAAAGCAAAAGTGTGAGGATGACTTTGAAGACGTGAGAAGAAGACTGACTGAACTGGAAAAAGACAAAAAAGAAAGTGATGAGAAGATTGCGGATCTGCAAAGAGAACTCGCCCAGGTCCAACTAAAAGTGCGACGCAAGAATCTTATAATAAGTGGGATTCCAGAAAACCAGCAGGAGCAGACAATTGAAACAGTACGGAAAGTGAGAAAACTTTTTCAAGACGACCTACAAGAACAAGTAGAAATCGATGTGGTAAGGAGACTCGGAAATTACTCTGGAGGACGTACAAGAAGAATTCTAGCGACTCTTAAAACTGAAAGGGAAGCAGAGATTATAATGAGTGCCAAGTGGAAATTAAAGTCAAAACAGAGTCCGCAAAGAATCTACATCGAACGTGACTTGGCACCCAACCTTGCCAGAGAACGGGCAGAGAAGCGAGGAGACAACAGGAAGAGACGGGAATACTATGGCCCAGAATACAATAAACAACCAGAAAAGGACCCAGAAGAAAATCAAAATGAAATTGAAGAACCTAAAGAAAAACCTAAGGACCTACCAGGGAAAGGGAACTATGAACAACGCCAGTCACAGAGTCAATCCAACCACCGAGAAAAGCCTGCAGGACCATGGAGGAGAGCGAATTTCCAGAGAGAAAAGTCAGTTCAAGAGTGGCCAAGAAGCCAACGAGAAACATACAGAGCAAGAACTCCAAGCTTTCATGGACCACGACCCCAATGGAGGAAACCAGCGCAAAGCAGGGAATATTGAGATGAGGAAGCTTCACACCAAATTGAAAAATCAAGTGTAAATAATATAATGATCTGGAATTGTAAGGGTTTAATCGGTAATTTTTATGACAAAGTGAAAACAATCACTGATCTCGATGTAGATATATTTTGCTTGACTGAAACCGCAGTGATCGATGAAGGGAAACTTAATTTTGAAAAACTTAAACTAATGTACAGTATCTTTTGTGTCCCAGCAGTCATCACGGGAGGAAGACCTTCGTGTGGAATTATTTTTGGGTATAAGACGAAAGTTGCAAGTAAGATTGAAGTTGTAAAAACGGACACGCATTATGTCGTACTAAGATGCATGATAAAAAGTAAGTTAATTTTAATCTATATGGCTTATATTCCTCCCCAGGCCAGTTATGACAATATAGTTGACACTATTTTTATGAATATAAGTGAAAATGATTTTAAAAATGTGATTGTATTAGGAGATTTAAATTCCAGAATAGGCGATTTTAATGATGACAAGTTCCTCATAAGAAATGAAGAGTTGAAAGAGAAAAGAGAATCCAAGGACCAAATCAAGAACAGGAGAGGGAAAATCCTGGAGGAGCGTTTAAAAGAATCAGACTTCATCGTACTCAATGGAAGAACAAAATCTGAC
This sequence comes from Deuterosminthurus bicinctus, assembly GCA_034698825.1. Lineage (NCBI taxonomy): Eukaryota > Metazoa > Arthropoda > Collembola > Symphypleona > Bourletiellidae > Deuterosminthurus > Deuterosminthurus bicinctus. The sequence goes on from JAQIWI010001704.1 coordinate 6,403, forward strand.
CCAAATGGGGAACTTAGCTTTGTAAGCCATTATGGAACGAGCCTGATAGACCTGGCAGTGGTCACAAACCAAGCACAAGACATTATTTTGGACCTGAAAACAATTGAGAGGACGGAGTCCGACCACATGCCCCTGCTGGTAAAATTTGGAAAGACTCGACAAAAGCTCAGAGTAATTAAAAAACCATGCAACAAAATCCACTGGAATGCTGAGAGAAGTCTAGAATTCGCAGAAGCCATCAGCAACGAAAGCTGCAAAGAAGAAAAGAGCTGGGAAGGAATGAAGAAGGCGGTGATGGCAGCAGCAGAAACATGTGGCATGAATTGTAAGGGGTACCATGTCGAATCTGGTGGACCAAGATGGTTTGACAGTGAGTGCAAAGACATGAAAAAAGAAGCAAGAAAAGCCTTAAGAGAAGTACGGAAACTGAAAAGAAGAGACAACCCGACTCAACTAGATGAGAAACTTCAAGATTATTATGAAGCACTAAAGAAGTACAGAGAAGAATGCAAAAAGAAAAAGAAGGCATATTTTGAGAAAATCACAAAAGAAACTCGGCGAACTCGAAGGATTTCTGGTTAGCCATAAATACACTCAGACCATCAAAATACAAGAGCACAAAGAATGAAATAAAAGAGGAGCAATGGGTGCAACACTACAAGAAACTCTTTGAGAGAGAAGAAGAACCCCAAGGGGAAAGGCCAACTAGAGAAATTGAAGAAGAAAAAGACGACTTGCTGGACGCTGAATTCAGCCTGCAGGAGCTGGATAAAGCAATTAGGACACTCAGCAACGGGAAGTCACCGGGGGAGGATGGAATACCCAATGAAGTGTGGAAAAACTTAGGAGGAAGGGCACAACAGAACTTGCTACAAATACTAAATGATATGCTGATAAAGGCAATTCCCTCTGAATGGGGAACAGTAATCACGGTGCCGGTGTACAAAAAAGGAGACTGTGAAGTCACAACAAATTACAGGCCGGTATCCCTACTCAATACGGTTGTCAAACTCTTTACTTGCCTGCTGGCCAGGAGATTACAGCAATTCCTTGAGGAAAATGGAACGGTACACGACAACCAAGCTGGCTTCAGGAAGGGAAGAGGATGTGAAGACCACATAATGGCATTGAATACAATTATTCAGAAGCAGCTTGGGAAGACAAAAGGGAAGATATATAAGAAGAGAGGGGAAGTGTACAGCTGTTTCATCGATTTATCTGCAGCCTTTGACAGCGTACAACATGAAAAACTCTGGGAGAGATTGTACGAGGAGGGACTAAGCGCAAGAATAATCTCCAAAATACAGGAACTTTACAAATTGGCCAAAACGAAGATTCGGATGAATGAAAAGCTCACGGAACCAATCAAGATTCTGACAGGAGTCCTTCAAGGGGAAACACTATCACCGACACTATTCAATCTCTTTCTGAATGACATTGCGAACGAACTGGCTACGGATAATCTGAAGGGAATTAGAATTTCCAAGGAAGACATCCCAATTCTCCTATATGCGGATGATAAAGTGTTGGTTGCAAGCAACGCGCCAGACCTGCAGAGACTTATAGACAAGATGGCAAAAATATTCACCAAAAAGGAGCTGAGAGTAAACCTGGGGAAGACAAAGGTGGTGATATTCAGGAGGACTGGAAAAATACCCGCAGGAATAAAGTTCGACTGGGACGGACAGCCAATAGAGATAGTAAAGCAATACACATACTTAGGAGTACCATTCTACTGGAACGGTAGATTTGGAGTAGCGAAGGACCAATTCTTTAAGAAGGCGAAGCTGGCAAGAGGTCAGCTGAGAACACTATTATGGAGAAGCAAGATAACTGACATTAAGGTCCAGCACAAGCTATTTATGGCACTGACCACATCCATTTTACCCTATGGACAACCAATTTGTGGACTTAACTGGATAGAAGACATCGAGAAGTTTCAGACAAACTTCCTTCGAGAAAGATTTGGACTCACAAACTCAACTCCAGACTACTTTTTAAGAATTGAAACAGGAATACCCAATATCAAGACGTACATATTCAAGGGACTGGTGAAATTTATTTACAGAATGATGACCTCGAAAAGTGAAATCTGCAGAGCAAGCCTGGAGGAAGCGAAAGGAAATAAATGTGAGAGAAGAGAATATAACTGGTGGGGCCAAGTGGAGGATATGTTTGTACAAGCTGGACTACAATTGGAACTACCCAAACTATCGCCCGAGTACATTGAAGAGAAAGGCAGCGAACTGATAGCTAACTATTGTCAGAAACTGTTGAATGATGACGTTGAAAAACTGAAAAAGGACAGAAGACTGGACTATTACAGTGTGATGAAGACACACGTGACTACAAGCAAATACCTGCTGGAAGAACTAACGTGGCAAGAAAAGAAACTAACTATAAACCTAAGAAGCAATTTTCCAAGTATTTGTTTGAACGGAAAGAGGTATAGTCTAAATGCAATTTGGAGGTACTGGAAGGGAGGGGAGGAACATGATATTGGGTGTGAACTTTGTAACCTTGATGAGACTGAGGATGTATATCATGTAATGTATAGGTGTCCGCATTACAGGAACCCAAGAATTAACTACCTCAGAGAATATCCCGCAGAAAATAGAGAAGAATTTTTGAAGATTTTGTATCAGGAAAATAATGATATGTACAGGAAATTTTACAAGTTTTGGTGTGTGGCAATAAAAATTAGACTACTATATTTAAGAGAAATGGAAGAAGAATGATGTAAAATTGTAAATGACACATTTATGTTGTAAGGGCGATTAGCCGAATCAGCAATAAATATTATTATTATTATTATAAATAGCCTGAACGGCCACAGAAACGGGTTTTTTGGGTCAAATATATGCTAAAAACATTCAAGACGTGTATTTTTATATTTTTCAACTATCGAAAGTAACTCGCAGTCCGCAAAAGACTATTATTTAGACTGAAATCTCCATGAGAGTAGTGATGAATTTTAACCTCCCCCAGAAAACTCAAGTTGTAGCCCCAGTCGTAGGGGGTTCTGGGGGGGACGTGACCCCATCTTGCACAACATTGAGCTCAATGCACATCGACGCGCTGTTTCTGGCGTCTTTGACGACGTATGGAATCAGCTTGGAAAATGTGAGAACATTGAAGATCAACTTCGACCACAACAAACTGGACGTCTTACACCCACGTGTCTTGAGACTTGTAATTTGTAAGACGTTTCGATTTCACTCGTTCATGCCCGAACTTGAAAGTAGTCAAACTCAACTGTATGTCTCACTACATGGGCAGGGTTGAGACTGATGAAATGGTGGAGCAAGGAGATGCCGCATTTAGAGAACCACTGCATGATCAAGCTGCTAATTTAAGCGTGAAGTCTCCTACTGAAATCAAATATGCTAACGGTCAATTTCTTGTCGAAATGTTTCGAAATGTCGAATCGCTTTTAACTAGTGCAACAGAAATCCCCTTTGGTTGTATTTGGGAATCATTGCACGATTTGAAAACACTTGATGCAAGTGAGGTGCATGACCAATTTCTCAATAAGAATTTTGACAGTAACTTTTGTGGAATCTTAACCAAGGAAGCTGCTCCACTGAGTAAACAAGATGATGAATATATGAAGGCCGTCAATATAGTTCCAGTTATGCCGTCCCCTACATGCTTGAAGGGTGAGTCAATAACTTGATAGTCAAAACACAAAAGATCGAAAATAATGATGTTGATGTTTGAGTACTACAGAACTTAAACGTGGGCGTGGACTTTCGTGGAGATCGCGTTTGCGGGGGCTCTTGCTTTGTTGGTGGTCCAAAGTACTTGTTCTCCAAAGTAACGGCCTTGATTGCCTTTCAAAGATGCCCTGTTCTTGCTGTTACACTGATTACCAATGAAACCAGACGTCAGTGAGATGATTTAATATTTTACAGAACCATTTGCAATCTGTTAACATAACTTGAAGTTAACATTTGATTTCGTTGTAGCACTGAAGCATCTGAGGCCTTATGCAACTATCATTCTGGAGAATGATTATGCTGATCACTCAATTTTGGTATAAATTTACACCCATATCAGAAAAGCTTCCGTGATGTGAGGTACTACTCATGGGTAGCAGATGCAACTCGTGTAAATACATGCTAATTTCAGAAATTCTTCCTTGAATTGATTTTCATTGTGTTCACAGTTTTATTATTATGCAGAAACAGTAATGAAAAGCAGTACCTTGAACGATTGAAGTGCATGGCTACAATTTCATCATTCTTGGCATGAGTGACGAGTTGATGGAAAAAGAAACTTCGGTAAAAGAAACTGTTATGGATTCTTCATCATGGAAATGTTGTTTACAGGAGTAATTATAGTGACCTGGATGACCTGGAAGAAACTTAAATATATAGTTTTCCACATTTTAGGAAGAACTATTGAGATCAGTTTTTTAGTGTATATTTGCTTGAGTTGGCGGGCTTGAATTTAAAATGGTCACATGTGGAAGAACTAATAGGAAGCCTGTGAAGCCGCCACAGCCTTTGTTCGTGATTCCCATTCAATAGGAGAAGGCAGCTGTGAAGTGGTACTTTGGGAACCATCTGAGTTTCGAGCAGCAAACAAATTTATTGCTGGAGATAACTCTTTTGCTGCGACGATGTATGAAGAAGAAATCATTCTTTATTATTTGAACCCCAAGGGGTCAATAAAAGATGTCATCCGTGATATGACGCAAGAGCAGGAGCCTGATTCAGATATTTTTATGGATCCAACAACTGTTTGCAATAGCTGAGATCGAATCATCCTTGTGAGTGGGACCGTAAGGGTCATTCTGAAGGCAATAAAGTTCCTCCTGACTGAAGATAAAAGGTAAAAGTCGATTCCACCGAGACCCCTTGCTAGGTAATCCAGTGTGAGACCTATGTTTTTGATGATGCATTTTGATTCTCAGCAGAGTCGAGTAGCCCTGCATGAAGGCTTTTGTTGCGAATGTCCTTCGGGTGACTATATTTACATGAACTTAGCTCATTTCTGAAAGAATATGGTGGCTGAAATGATGCGTAGCTGCGAGTTAGCACAATTGTTTTTAATTAGGCAGCGTTCAGATATTACGTCAACAAAAAGGTCGGTGGGTCAGGTCTCGAATTGATGACGAATGATAACATAGTCGATGGGTCACTGTTATGAATAATGACGTAATATCTCAAGGTAGCAAAATTTTACCAGCGACGACTGTACTTCATCTATCGCTTGCAGAAGCTAGCAGATTTTGGTGGACTAAATATTTTATGTCAGCTTTTGTCATTGATGTAAATTGAACTTGATTGATTGAGCTTCAAGATCGACATAATCGAGATCTCCTGCCCGTCGTTGATACTTATTAAAATTAACGCGCATCCTTGCCTATCCTTGCTACCCAGATATTACGTCATCATATGGTGGGCCAGTCAATGAATGATAACTTGTGATGATATAGTGGATGGGTCACTCAGAATTTCGCCAAACTTTGATCACGTAATATGTGAACGCTCCCTTATAGTGTTAATGTAGTATTAATAAGTTTTGTAAAAAAAGAAACTTAGTTGATAATCTTTGTGAAATTTGTATAACAATGATCGTCATTGCCAATTTGTTTTTCGTACACTTTAAGTAATTTCCCACATTCAGTCGCCTCGACTGAATAACGTATTTGCATTCGGGGCGCTGCAGAAGTTTGGGATGTTGTCAATGGGACTACAGCACGTCCCGCCGCTGCCGCCAGTCAGCCTGCCGGGGATTGACAGGATATTTAAGCTCAGGCCATTATAGGGCCAACCTTGATCAAGCTCCAGACGAATCATGTGTAGCACGGAGCCTGAATGAGATAGGAGTCAACTTTGATGATGCCACCACTATCAATAAGATTGTAGCATCCCTTTCCGATGAGACCTACGATGCTTTCAAGAAAGCCTGGGACACCGTAGCAACGACTTCCCAGACGATGAGGAATCTCCTAGCAAGGCTCCGAAAGAGAGAATTGGAGCAGAAAGACAGGGAAATGGAAGACATGCAAGCATACCGTAGATCAGCAGCTTTCTCGGCCAAGAAACAGGTGAAAGGATGACATGTGTATACCTCGACCACCAGGAGAAAATCGACCCACTGTTATATTGAAGGCCAACATGCTACTCAGACCAAAGCTGAATATTTCCGCCTTTGCCCACCATCCTGACCTGATGTCTGAATCGTCTACAGAACCGGCCAGCCTTATCACTTCCGGTTATCCTATGACCATCACGGCAATAATTGTCTTTGTGATAGTTATCCTGATCTTGATTATTGTTTTTCCAGTTATGTACTGCCACAACCATAAAATTGAGGTCTCTGTCATCACTGAAGACAACAAAGAAACTGAGCTGGAAGTTTTGCAATCAAACCATAGATTGAGGGGGTGTTTGGGAACGTGGCAATCTCATGTTCAATTGTGTACTTTGTCCCTTAGCTAACATGGCCTATGGTACGCATTAACATGTTGATCACTTGTTCTAATCTAAGTCCACTTTAAGTGGCCTCATCTTTGTATGAAAATACTGCTCGAACATTAAAGCTTGTAGACTTTCCAGTCTCTCCTTCAAACATCAACTTGATCTAACTTACTCTCATTGCTCTCAAAATCATTCATCATGAACAACCATTAAATTGAAGTTGTCTTTTGTAATCCGTACAAAAGCAATTACTCGGCCATAAGTTCAAAGGAATATCTTTCACTAAAACCATTCACACTTTGCACAAGTCCACGCTAGTCCAAATGCATTATGGGAAAGGAAACTATAGCTCGTCTAAAAGCTTTCAAAACTTCGTTTCGCAAAGCATTAGAAAGGCATTCAAAATTTTTCTACATTTTCAAAGGAAAACGACCTTTTTTCTTCCAACTCCTGCGTTTCATGCACAAGTTCGCTTGTACGGTCAGGGCAGTTCCAATCAGCGCTCGAAATTTCGAAATGAATTTCAGGTTTCCACACCGACAAACGGAATTCCAAAATGGACTACTAATTCCATTCTATTCCTCATAATTTGTCCAGTTCTTCTCTCTTCATTCAACCTGGATTCTCCAGACGTATCAAATACGCTCTAGTTGGACATGAACTACCGCCACATTTCAATAAACTTGTGCAATCGCTAATAGTCATTTAGCTGATCCTTCGACAGCCGCCATTATTGTCATTTCCGAACATTAATGCCACAACACAATCTATTGACTGGATCATTTTAACTTTTGTAGTTTGGTTGATCATTGAGACTTTGACTACCCTAGCCGGAATTCTCAACTACTTGGAAGTTTTACTTAAAGCATGCAGGTAAAATCTTCCAACGTTTACCTTGTTTTATATCTGAATCTTACTTTGAGGGCAACCACCTTCAGATGTTCCCAAGCTGTGGTCCTTACGACGCACTTCCTCAATAATAACTGTAGCCATTACTCTCACAGGGTTATGCTCGCATCGTCAAGCGCTGCCATATTAGTAAAGATGACCGTAGACATTGGATTTCCACCATTTGGCTTTATTCCTGGCATCAGCTTCCCTGCAGTTGGAGCTATAATGGCTGCATCGATTACGTTATTAGAGGCATGAAATTTCCACTTGCAATCAACGAACTTTTGAATGCATGTTTGAGCTCAAGAGTTGATGGCACTTCTGTGGAATTGAAGCAAAACCACACTTTACCAGGACACTGGGACCATGAATTTAAGAAGATTTTTAATTTCACAGTTTCATGAGATAAAAAAACTGCTATGGTAAGCAGGCATCTAGGGGATCTGACTCCCATAAAGTCTGTTTGATTAAAGAGACTCGATGCTAAAATTCTGCGTTTGTACGACACAAGGAACATTGTGTTGTGGGATGGAAGGTGGAATAAGCGTCCGTGTCAACGATGTGAGTCTCTGTCAACCGACTTTCATGATAATCATTATTAGTACAAGTCCTCAGAATAAGTTACTTACACATAATTTTCTCCGTCCGCTTTATGAGTTTTGATATTACCACTTTCTATGTTATTAATAAAATTATATCTCTGCATCAGGCATTCATTGATCGTTAATAACAGTGTTAATCAGTTAATATTTATGTCAGGCAGACCATTATAATAAGAGTGGAGTAGAAATCAGCAAGGCCTAGAATTAAATCCGTCTTCCACCTCTAAGGCGTAATTATTTTGTTGAGTAATAGAAGGACCGGACAGTCATTTCCATCCAACCTCAGGTGCAAGTTGTCCGCCCGGATAAAAGGAATTCACTGGACTATTCCCAGGCATCGAGTTGGTAGCAATAAGAGAAAACATACGCTGACTCTAGTCTCTTCCGACCACACGCAATTAGTTCCATTTGAGAAGTTGGGTCGATCGTTATCTTCAAAAGAATGAAATCTCAACCGAATTTTCATAAATAATCCTCCATGGCTCCTTCCAAAAAAAGTAAAAACAAAACTACAGTTTCCCCTAACGTAGGTCTTGCCTACCATTACATGGAGTACTATGCACACTTGGCTGTGGCCTTGAATGCAGTACCCTACACTTACAACAAGGCCACACTTCACTACGAAGTTGGTACAAAAAGTCTCAAGTACATCCTCTGGTTCTGCACCATGCTCGTGCTGATTACAATGGAAGCGGGTCAAATGACCATCGAGCTCATCAGGCAAGGTAGGGACGACACTGTGACCCGAGGGGAATGGTGCTTGGTCTGTTTTCTGTTCCTCAGCTGGGCCTTCATGGCGTTGATT
>JAQIWI010001705.1:0-15130 GCA_034698825.1 Deuterosminthurus bicinctus
CCTTTATAAGGCTCTATTTTATGATATGATTAGCTCCGGTTCACTTATGGTTTGTCACAAGTCTGTGCAAACTTTGCCCATTACCCCAATCTTGTACGGTTCACTTGCACTTTCAATGTGGGAAATCTTGTGGTCGTTCGTGTACACGTTAATGTGTAGGTGTGGTGGTGTCCCATTCACTCGACCGTATCAATTTTTCTTCTCTGCTCATCTCATCTATGCTATGGGACTATCATGCTCAAAAAGGGCCCTGTGTGGATCGATGCAAATGATGACTCTAATTAGTTCATAAATCCTCCTCTTCCCACACGGGGAATCACAATCAATGGAGAAATAATGTAAAGAGAGAATAGAGCTCCTACCGTTGCTGGGGCTGATTTAATCGGTGGCAGCTCATTGATAACGATGACAACGGGAAGGCGTATAGTTGGATTCTTTGTCGCCGGAAGGAAACATTAGGAGTGGCGAGGTTATGAGAGAAGAAGATGTGATTTTATTCCTGTTCGGCTATGGTAGTGATTGTGAGTGGGGAAACTCTCTCTTTGGGTTTCCCATTGACATAAATTTGTGTGCACTGCGCCTGGAGGCAACTCTGGATTTTTAACCGAGAGCAATAACACGTTTTATTAGTCCACATCATGATTTAGCCATTTAAGAGCAAAATGATTTGCTCTCGCCAAGTCGTGAGTCTCAAGACCCGCATCTCATTTCCTTCTCTCGCGCATTACAATGCTCTCCTTCCACTCTGCTCAAATGAGCTTGTTGTTTACAGCATGAAAAGGGCAGCTGCTGCTTGCAGACAAATAACCACCTTACGCACATTACGGCGGTAATGCATATACTGGAACCTATTTCATGGTTCAGACCACACGATGAGTAACTTTGCACTCGGTTTATCTCATGTCCACATAGCCCAGTACTGTGTAATATGGCCTCGTGACATTCGATACTCTCTTCTCGTAGCAAGTGAGGACCGCAGGTCGTATAATTTTCTCGGCCCAGTGCACTAAATCCCTGCCCCTCAAGGATAAATTTGAATGTAGTAATGAGTTCACAATGAAATAGATTGGCTCATGAAAATATAGATAATGCGACAGTGAGTAAAATGATGCAACTCACAGCAGTTTTGTTCGAATGGAAGAGGATGGACAAGACATGATTTCGTATGTCTAGTTGCAATTCTATTAGTAAAACGCGCAGAGCAGAAGAAGTGACTTTTCAATTTCCGCTCATTCTTACCCCACAAGACCATACTCTTGATCACGAAGACGCTGGACTAATTACTTTATTGCAGTGTCCGTGTAGAAAGAACATTGAGCGGAAGAGATTGTAATTAGCTTGAGCGTCTACGCCACAATAATAAAATATTGCAGTTAGATTATTATTGCGGAAACATAATTATTGCTTGCTAGAAATTTTTGTCTTTTGCTGTAATAATAATTGGGATGATGGAGAGAGAGAGAGAGAGAGAAAGAAGTTGGTAAAAATCACAGACCCACACCACTCCTTGTTCACAAAGCAGCTCTGCGCTTCTTGACTTGCGAAATCATGCGGATTGTGACCTTATAATCAAAGCTATGGACTTGAAGGTAACGCATCAATCCTTGTAGCAAACTGGGTGGGTGAGAGAGCCGGATTTTTTCCCTTCAACTCTTTTGGCATGATTGCTATTCCACTGAAGCTCCACACGGCTCTCTAAGTCAGCAACAACAGCGGACTGTGCTGGCCATGGGTATGTTGAACTGGAAGGAAAGGACGTGTACAGAATAAGAGCTCTCCTTTTCCCAACTCTAATCAATTAAATTGTACACACAAGTTTTTGGATCTGTAAGAAACTATAGGACGGCGTGCTCCCTCAAGTCAGCCGGGCCACTCTGAAGAGGAGTAGTAGCCGTAGACTCTCAACAAAGTCAGGTCCCAATTCCCCAAGTTTGAGGAGTCGCACTTACAGACACAACAATATGTAAGGTTTGCTACTTGCCTCTATGTTTGTACCCTTGTATGTGAACGTACTACAATTTGGGGTAAAGTTAACTGTGTGTAGCTGATATGGCTATAGGGCATATTACAGAGATCCAGTTTCTTATGTTGTGGAAAGACAGAGGGAGAGAGGAGAAGATTGAGCTAATAGAAAAGTACAGATTGCTCCGCACTCGGATCGCCAGGCTTGGAACAAACAATGTTATTAGACTATTATTAAATTAAAAGGTTGAGAAATCTCATTTTATTGCTTTCGCTTTATCATCGCCTTCAACAATTTCCACGCACACTCAAATTACATTAATTATAATTTTATATTGAGCCTATAAAGTTGTTTGCTTCATCCCTCTTCCCTTCAAATTGCATGCAATCCAACGTATAGAAGCCTCTCAAATTTTAATACTTGCAATGGCCCATACATTACGGTTATCATCTTCATTTCATATACTCTGTCTCTACATCGTATTAACGAGATGAAGAATGTCGGATTAAGTTAAGCAGAAGGTTGAGACGGGAATGAATGATATGAGTGGAATATCATTCCTTCGTACCACCAACGTCGTGCGGATGAAGGGAGCACAGGGGTATGGAAATGTCAGACTCAGTCAGGATGGCCTGGAAGCAACATTACGTGTATTAACGTTTTGTATATACATACTGATAAGGACGCAGAGTGAAGGAATTTTCAAAGATCAATACTTTACGCACGCAAGTATGATGAGGAGGAAATGGTCGGTTCTTGTGGGCCCTAGTAAATGCCACGTCAGTTTTATTTTCGCTTTGATATAAAACCTGCATGACAGAAAATTGAGAGTTGCACGGAGAATTGTAAGGAGAGGAGGAAGATGTTGTTTCAGAGGGGAACTGAAATATCGAAAGCTTTCAATGTGCCTGCCTGCATACGCAGTTGCAGTGGATTTCCGAGTGAAGAAGACCCTGAGTGAATGACTAAGCCAAGTTGACTGTAAAAAGGGGGAAATTCAAAGTAAAAAGCATTTCAAGCCAATTTCCTTATTTGTGAAATGTAAAGGAAAAGATTTTATTTGTTTTGAAAGACACATGGATGGGAATCCTTGTGGTGGAATTTCTACGACTAAAATCCCCTAGAATATCTGAATCTGATGACGACTGCGGAGACTGGCCCATCAGCCTTTCTTTGCTGTCATTTACTATGGACGTAACGTGTCATTTCAAATAGTTTTCAACGGCCAGGGCTGGTGATATTGTGCATACTCACAGAGCAGTGAGGGACTCAAAAGTGCAGTAACATTCCTCCACAAATAGACATTGTCTATCTTCTCATGCATCTCTCGGACCTTGTGAAGCGCGCATTTGTTTACACAGGCAGGCCAAGCACAAAGGGGCATGCATTAGTTGGTCGTGTCGTAAAGGGCATACGTACGCACTTTGCCCACGCACTCACTTCAACTTTACAAGGGGACACTAAGGAGAGATTCAGTGAAGCATCAATTCTTACAAGTGTGAGGGCACATATACAAGAGCAGAGTTCCATGTGATTAGATTTAGATTTCTTCCTCTCTCTCTTCTACTCTTGTTAGAGTTAGAAGGACGAAATGCACAAAATTGTGCCCAAGTAACTGGAGATGAGAGAGAGAGAGAGAGACTTGAAAACGGTCTCAAGCCCATTTTAGTTTTCCTCGTTGCTGTCGTCATCATCAAAGACAAAGGAAGGAGGGTGAAGGCCTAGAATTTTCTCCTTGCTTTTTCCTACAAAGAGAGGGAATGAGGAATTTTTATAAGGAAAATAGTATAACTTTGTATGGGTGATATAAAGCATGCCTTTGTATTATTTTTGACCATCTTGATGATACGCATCTTGAAATATAGCTCTTGCTTTACAAAGAAAAGTTCTTGGCGTTTCATCGTAGAAGACAGCTTGTTTGTTTTACTGGATGATAATGATACTAAACCTTCCTGTCCTGCGCGTCGGCAGATGGATGGAGATCTACGAAGATTATTTAAGTTCGGGTGGGTCACAGCAGCAGCCTTGAGTACAGGGACATTGAGCCTTAGATGGGACGTTAGCTGCGTAAAAGATCGCAACGACATTGAGTAAATTGAGCCTCTAGTTGGGATTATTATTGCAAGACCAGCAGAAAATCGGGATGAGTTTATATATGAAGAGGAAAAAAGGAGGAGGGATGGAGGAGAGGAGGAAGAAGAAGTGATGATCAAGTATTATCGGGAATTTGAAGCGTAACACTGTTATACGTTTCTGATTTTCCGTTTATATCCAGAGTAGAAGTTGAAGTAAAGCTATATAGATATGAAAGCGGAGGACTTGGTTGGAGCCGATGCCGCCGCTACACTTTCTCTCCGCTTGCTTCATCAAGTCCCGTCACGGTCTTCGCTTCACTAATGCAAGGCTAAATCCCGGCAACTACATGGTCGGAGGAAACTTTTGTAGCTTTAATCTCCATCCAAGATTCCTCTTCAAATTTATTGTCATTCTTTGGGAAATGCACATCCCTGCCGTCGTCCTTGCTCATGTTGAGCTGAATTTCCAGCAGTGCCCACTTGTTCGAGAGAGAAACTAGGATGACCTGGGTTTCCTTATTTCTTCTCGTATCGCACGATGTGTTGTTGGTCTGTCGGAAAGTTTTCCTTCATCATTCAATCACGAGCAGTGGGACTTGCTGGCCTAATCGATCTTGAGTGGTTTGTTACGTCTCCTTCCTCTTCGACTTGGAGAGGCGCTGCTAAAAATGGTGGCCAACAAACACACTTGATTACAATCATTGAACTTTACTTGTGCGCATTACTGTTGTCGCACACATTTTCAACCTACGGTAACAGACCATTTTCGAATCGACTGCATTAGCAACAAAGACTTTCTGACTGACTCAGTCAAATTATTTGGTGTGTGGGTGCTTTTCTTACGGAGGGAAGGAAAATCATCTAGTGGACAACACAAGTTCATCATTCTCTCTCTCTCCACCTTTGTCACACTCTTGGCCATATGTTTGCTCATCCTCATTATCAGCTTAACTTTGGAGCTTTGGAAACCTGCTGCCTACATGACTTGATCATAAACCTTTCATGCTCTTCCCATTTGACTCTCTGACAAACCACAGAATCAAGCATAGGAACAAGTACATGCTAACGCAATTTTATACCTGCAAAAATCCTACGTAAATAATGTCTGTTATCTGATACGCATAGACAGATATGTACTGAAGAAATGATGACCTTCCTTACGTACTACTTCCAGTATGACAGTCCAAATAGCCCGTCAGTGTTCACATTTGGAATTGAACACACACAGATTTATCACTTCTTGTTAACTCTGTCTTAATATGAAAGCGAGGCCGGGAAAGGCTAAGTCCCGTTATATGCTTAAGAACCTGCTGAAATGATATAAAATGATATCTTCGTCTTGAGCATGTACTCAAAGTGACGATCAAATCAATAAATTTTCCGACTAATTTATGCCCAAAGTTTAACGCACACATGGTCTCAGTGCCGGAATGAGAATCAGGAAAGTTAAGTTAGAGTATTTCTTGCAAATACGACAACTTTTCCCTCAACTTCTCACCTTTTAGCCTGTTCCGCATATCGATCTCTCATCGTCATTTCAGGAGTTAAATCACTGTTCAAGTACTTACCAGCTCGTTTAGGCCCTCTGAAAATTATGGGTTCGAGTTCTTGATAAGAACTGAAGGAGTTTTTGCACTCCTTCTATCTCTCTCATTTAAACTTTCTTGCGAAAGACCCTCAGATGTTGCTACTGGTTTAAAGGTAGTAAAATTTCAGCGTGTTTATTTTAAGTTTTATTTCAACAAGCCTATATTTCTCAAACCCATTATAAGTGCTACGCTGGCTTCAAAGTCAATCCATTTGGTTTGGTCGGTAGAAAAAGTTTTCCATTGTTACTCAAGCAACTCATTGAATTTGCAATTTGGATGTTCTTGAACACTTGAGGTGCGAATGGCTTGAGAATTTTAACGGAGGAGTTGATACACTACTGAAGGGAAGCGAGACAAAGATTGTGGTGATTTAAGGAGGAGGATGTGTAGTGAAAAAGTAAAGGACGAATTGATCCGAGACAGATACGGCATTAGAGAGAAAGAAAAGATTGTTAAAGAGTAGCAAGCCTCTTCCTTCTGGTGTTGAAGCAGTGCGAAATGTATTGACTTCCAGACTGTGTAAATTGGATTTGCACACAAGAGTTTGAAATTTGTCAAAATCTAATCAAATGCACAAAGAGCGGCGGAGAAAGGATGTGTATAGAACTGCTCTTGTAGTTTCGGATGATTTTACTTTTTATCTGCCGAAGAAGCGGCTCTTTAGATCAGGTAGCAGTCGGAGTATCATTTACGCTCCAAATCCTCCCTCCTCTCCCAGTTTGTTTCGGTTGTACTGGTGGGTAGTCGTCGGAAAATCAAGAAAAGTTTCGTAAGCACTTGTTTTATATGTATGAGCTCTTTTCAAACAGTGATTGTCAACGGGACGACAAAACTTCAAAAGGGTTTCTCAAGTTTCGTATGTACGTAGACTGGTGGATATGGAAGTTAGGAAGGACGACAGGCCCATTGGAGGATGATGCTTTAAGAACGACTGATCTAATCAGCAGATCGAGTACTCACTGCTACTAGCATAGACCATGTCACCGGCTACTTCTCCTTATGTTACGCACACCCATGCCACCATATTTGCCTGTGAGCCTACATATACATTGAATTTTTCACAAGTCAAACTTTGCGTCAAGTTTATTCAGTTAACGAAATTTTCCAAGTTTTTCAGGCATACAAATAAATTCAAAGGGAGAGAGTTGCAAAGAGGAACGGTAGGAACATATTGACCAGTCATTGAAGTCCATAAGGAAAGTGCGACATTTACACCGCCACATATGGATGGACGGAAGAGGAATACCAATTTACTAGTCATACAACGTCCGAGAAAACGACTTTCTGAGGAGAAGAGAGGGCAGGACAACAAGCATGACGACATGTGGATATAAATAAATTCGATCATTCTGTCAACTTGTAGACAAAATTTCCTTTAAGTCTACTCAAGTGTAGTCTCGGAGTTATTTTTCGTTGTTGTTATTGGGAACGTGTTCCAGTGAGTTTTAACTTGTTATTGGTTAAGTTGTAAGTTGAATTTAAAATGAGTGGCGGGGGGAACAGGAGGAGTGCAATGTTAATAATAATGTTGGTTCCTGTCTGTCCAAATAATTCGATTGTAACTTTTAGTCTGATGATTTTCTCGCGGTGATGATGTGTACACAGCATGAAAGACTTCTGGGAGGGAGAACGAGTTGAGCTTGTGAGCGCTAATATGACTGCGTGTCTAAGGACAGACTGGCTCACGCGGTAGTGTCAAAGTTTTTGACAAAAGCTTGAAGAAGTTGACAAAACCGGTTGGTCCTCATAGTACGTTCCACCAGCTGGATCTGACTTTATGGTAAAGTGAGACAATGTATGGGCGAGTATATTCGAATCCTAAACTTGTCTGCACAGAGTGAGCACATGATTGTAATGAATTCTTGCTTAAATAATCCCTTGGAATAATAAATATTTTGTCCCCTCTCCATCCGAATGGTAAATCAGATAAGGTTTTATGAAGACCTCACTCTGATCGTATTCTGATGTGCGACATGCTGATGACGATGTTGATGTGTCGTCCGCGGAGTCAAACAACATGACTCTCAGACGTGCCTTATTACTAAATGAGCTCAAAGGCTTTCGCTGTATCATTTCCTTCCAACTTTCATCATCTCCACGAGACTCGTCTCTTATTATGCTATCACATGTCATGATGATGGCAGGGACATTTCTCGTGAACCGAACGTTCGATGTGTCTACATGTTAACGGCACCGATGTGACTTGATACTTTCATAGTGCACACAGAATTTCCAGTCACACATGAAATTCAAATAAACATGTACAAATTACATGCACTACTCAAGTCCAGATAACCAGCTTGATGTGAGTATACGTTTTAAGTTCATATCACCGCCTTTAATCTCTATTTATTTGGCTGCTGAAAAAATATACACATGTAAGAGAACGTAGGGAGACTGACGTGAGAGAGATGCAGAGAGTGAAGTTGGGATTAGTAAAACTGCAGTAGTGGTTGTTAACAGAGATCCATTCTGAAGTGGATGATGACATGAGTGAAGTGAGCGCAGAAGGCCATTTACTGTATCGTTGAGTGAGCCTTGATGTGCAGACTGCAGTGTTAAAACCAACGGGACGTCTGTTTCAGGTTGACCATAAAGTTTATCTTAAGAACAAAACAGAGCCAGCCTGAGAGTTCTTTGCCATCATCATCCCGCTCCCCGTTTGCGCCACCGCAAAATGGCCTCCTTGATAGCGGTGACAACCATTTTAAATGGTGTAGAACACACAGTAACGTAAACGAGCCTCATTAAAAGCATGAGTTAGGTATGGAGCCAATGTGTGAGCTATTTCAATAATAATATGTCTCCATGTTCTCAGCCCCTACCAAGAACCCTAAGACGTTCGTCTTTCACATGCTTCATTTTGAGGCTTCCCTTCCCTGTTACGCTTCGGTTAATCTCCTGCCCGAGTACACTTTGCTGACGAATCATCAGCTCCTTAATGTTCATGCTACTCAAGTAAAAAAATTGCGATGGCACAAAAGTTACAAAGTACTAATTACCCTCAAACATACTCACTCATTCACTCTCATTTGTACATCTCCTGCACTAATTAAATGAGTCTGAGTAATATGAATACGAGACTGGAATAAATATCGCAGATTCCCATCTGTATATGCAGCTAATGTCGTTGTACCTTTGTGCGACTATGGGAAACCGGTATTGCGTAATGTGCGAGAATTTGTTAGCATGTGTGTAGTAGTTGTATCGACACTCATTTCAATACTCTAGCACCCTGAAAGTGTGGGACGAAGTACCTGTAAATCCCACCGCCTGCTCCCTTCATTCGGAAAGGGTAGAATAAGAGAAGAAGAGTAGTAGGAAAAAATATTTCACACAGTTCCTCTTCATCTAGACCCTGTAGATGTTTAACTTGATTTCATTATTATCGTTGGTGTAGTGGCTGGTGACTGTGTGTTTATACCATAGCCCCAGGCTGATCCCACTTCCCGGCTTTGTCTTCTTGCCTGACCAAGCCATTTCAACTTATGAAGTCTCCCACGCTTCCATATTACTTTGGTAGCTGCTTCATTGCTTTTTCTCCTCTCACAACAGCCCTCCTCTCGTGCAGACTAGAAGGAAAGTTGGAGCATTAGACACTGTCTTGTTATATAAGAGCCTGTGAATGCACCGGCTGAGTGAGTAATGACTCTTTCCGGTCAGGTAGAGAGAGAGAGAGCGATAAAAAAGGATCGCCCAAAGCTTTTCGTTTCAATGGTCCTCCTCCACCTCCTCCTGTGTCATGTGTGACCAAAGTATAGGATTTCGATGGGCGATTCTATATAGACAAAGCTCATTTAAAGAAGATTCTCTCCCGCTTATGAACTCCGGCAAGATTGCCCCACAAGAGTCGTAAATGAACTCATTTAGGCCCTCTCCATTCAATTTTCATCATACGAGACTCCTTCCCTTAGTCATATTATTATGAATTAATTAACGTAATTTATGGACCTCTTCCTATCTGTATTACTCCTATTAATGTTGATTAGTGAGAGACAATAGGTTTTCCCCCTTTTCTTCATGTTTACTCTCTATCAAGCCCTCCATTCAACTTGCATACATACACGCTCCTTTTATGGAGACTGCGTTGAGCAGGACTATTGAACTCTCCATTCTATAATGTTGAGTTTGTTGTTGTTGTGTATGGGTACTTCTCCATATAAGCCTTGTCTCATCTGGTAGACTGGCCACAGTTACTTACTTCCCGCTCTCATACAAAGGTTCTCATCCTTTTCACGGGGAAGCCAATACAATGCTAATTAAATTCAACAGGAAATAGTCATCTTCTTCAGCCTTCAAGGTGTAATTCAAACGGGATGATAGGAGGCACAATAGCTATCTTTAGGATTCACCTGTAACCCTGTACATGCACGCAAGTGTCTTATGTTGAACAGTTGAAGAGGGGAGTATTAAAGTGCATCTTGGTGTATAAGTACGCACATGTCAAGTGTTCTATTGCAGAAGGCGTTTTTCCTTTCAGTTTGAATGTTGTTGTGGGCGGTTTCACTGCTCTTTTTTATGATTATACACCTCCAAAGTCTCAATAGCCATGCAGATACATATACACGTAGAACTACAGTGCTACGTACACTTTAAGTGTCATCCCCATGCAGTGCATTTATTTGGATCAAGCGCTCCATACATTTCATAACGCAATTTGGAATGCACCGCCGCTAGTGCACATAATAATAATGCATGAGATTTTACCAGAAATGTACACTTCTTAGGGTCTCAACTCTCTTTTCATTCCTACAGACTTCGGGTGTGCCCATTTTATGGAGGTCTCCTCACACCAAGTGAGTCCAATGAAATTGTTCTGCACAAAATCCTCATGGTTTATTGAAATATTCATAATGAAATCTACTATGCGGTATGGAAGCCAAGGAGCTCATGATTATGTAATCCCCTAAATAGGGAAGATATCCTGGTGGTGTTTTGTGTGTGCATGATATGTGTGCGCCTTGAGTTCCTACCTCCTCTCCCGCTTCCTGCCGAGTGAGGTATTTTGTAAATGCTCATTTTTTTCACCTAAAAGGGATGACAGGGAGAAGGGAGCAAGGAACAACAGGTGTTTACCACTACAGTGCGACCTGTCAATGGTTTATCAGCTCTCTGCATGTGGTTTAGTCTGCAGAATGAGTCTTGGAAAGCCTCCCGGCGTTTCCATAATAATGTCGTAACTGCCGCTCCAAATTTCTCGCCTTTAACTACTTGATAACTTTAAGGATTTCTAAAACACTTGACTCTCCCCTGCCGGCCAATATTCCTTGGATCTCTTATGGAAATCTTGATTACAATTAATCTACAACCCTATCATCAATCATACGCCAAATATCTTGTCAATGTGTAATAACAGTAATAACCCACTCTCGCCCACATTCATTTCCTTTTAACTTGCCGTTTCCGCTTATGATTTTTATCAGTGCACCTTACTTCATCCAATGATTCATTATCAGTGTGCATATGCAAAGGAACTAAATGGCGGCTTTAGATCATTCTTGAGACGACACACGATGATAATCATAGAAGTAAAGGAGGCAGTGAAAGTGGGGGATAAAAAAATCGGCTTATCGCTCATGCTTATCTAGACTTCTGTACTGCGGAAAGGAATCTGGAGTGGAAATCTGCACGAACTTGTGTGTTTACGCCTGTATGTGTATTCGTGTATGTTTGGGTCATTAAAGTTGCTCATCAGCCATATACTATTGCCATC
The DNA here is from genome assembly GCA_034698825.1 of Deuterosminthurus bicinctus. NCBI lineage: Eukaryota > Metazoa > Arthropoda > Collembola > Symphypleona > Bourletiellidae > Deuterosminthurus > Deuterosminthurus bicinctus. The sequence goes on from JAQIWI010001705.1 coordinate 11,341, forward strand.
ATTTTTGTCATGCGTATTATGAAGTCGTAAAGCCGTCGTTTCGTCCAAATTATATGGACAGGACTCATTAGGAAATGTAAATAAGAGGTGCAATCCTCACAGGACGTATAAGGGAGCGCGGAAGGAGTTTGACTTTATTATGATTTCTTGCTTGAATGCACAGACATTGACAATATTCACCATGAGCATTACCATGAATGGTAAGATTTTAGTGAAATTTAAACTTATTTGAATGAAAGTTTGCAGTATACCGGCTGGCATGCTCCAAGTGAATGATGATCATGAGGATGAGCACGACATGGCGGCACTGTGTCTGGAATATTCGGACTAATCAATTCAGCTAACAGTACCCGTGCCATTACCGCAGTTGGCAGAACAATGAATGGCGGCGACGAGAGTAGTCTCATTTTATCAAGTTTTCCACAGACACATAATCTTAAATGCGGGCGACCAGAAAGGACGAAGTTTACGTTGTCTAAGTTTTCCTTACACCCCGCACACCAAGAGGCTAATAAAGCAAAACTTGCACACAAACCCGAGCACAACAAACTTGTTTCCGCTAGATTAATCCAACTTGTACAAGTACTAGTCTCTAGCCAATGATACTAAGTAAATTGGCATCTGAGTCGGCCATGAGGCTAGTACACCGGCCACATACAGAATTGAAAGAAAAAAAGGAACGGAACTTAAGGATTTACATAAATAGGAGATTTTAGGGTCGACCTCTTTCACCCTAAGCCATGCACACAACTATCATCGGATTGAGAAAAATCAATAGAACAGGTCATTACCATTGCACAAGCAGAATCTGAGGAGGACTGAGGGGCAACTGCAGCTCCTTCATCTCTCCACACGCACGCACACAGGAGCCCAGAGTATAACTTCAAATACACGGCTGAATGAATAAGAATTGGAAAATCTACGGTGCATTCGTAAGACTTAGCAAGGGAAATGGAGCAGGATGGAGAAAGAAAACAAGGAGATCAATTCAAGGAAGCAGGTATATGTTTTCTCCACTGCTAGTTGTAAGTCAACAACAACTGCTGCTCCTCTGCTTGTGCTTTATAGAGCTGGCAATATTATTCCTCCGCACGCTCTTTCCAGATAACTGTACGGGCTGTTGCTAGTGATAAATGTGTGCATTTCTCAGGTATGAGCTCTCTTTTCCAAATACTTTCCATGTTTTTGGGCCCTGTAAAATTTTACAATTGTGAACAAGATCAAAAAGTTTGAGCTGTAGACAGGAAGATATATATTAGAATGAAAGAATGCAACGTAATGAGTAATAGAGGCTAACTCGAGTTATGCGAATTTTAATTTAATCTTTGTTTCTCCGAGCGTCTCTTGGATATTCATTTCACATTATTTTCATCGGGACGGATTTTCCGGCTCGACACTCCTCAGCGTGACATTTACCATAACAATAGTTGTTTGTCCTACTTTTCCAATGTGTGGCAGACCTTTTGCATAACAAGTTTCAAGCTCCCTGCCTGTCGCTCCTCCTTTACAAGACTTGACAGACACGGTGGCATTAGAATTAGGAGACGAGTTGAGAGAGTTTAAGGAGAGAGAGAGAGGACGATTATTCGGTGAGACGAATTTAGTCCCTATTTTGCCGTCAGCCAGTTAGAACCGAGTCAAGGAGAGATTAATTTGATTGTCACCTCTCTTTGTCAGAGTTCACCGCTGTGAAATTCCAATCTTAATCATGTCTGCTCTGGCTCCTGTTTGTCCTCCCTGTTCTCTAGGTACACCATATACCTACACAGACGAGACTGGAGAGGCACGTCCATTTATTTTCCCCGACAACAGAACAAACAACGGAAGGAAATTGTATGTTGGAGCTACAGGAAAACTATAAAGTCCCTCTTTTCGCTTATCCAACTCGCTCTTTCTATTACCCTCAGCCTTATCCCGCCGTCAAATCAGATCAGATCAATACGTTGGTAATTTTCACCTGTCACCAAACCTCACGCATTAGTTCTCACCCACATACACGCACAATCCGACCATCTAAATCCCTGAATTCATGTGGTCGTGCCTATTTTCAGCGACCTTTCTTTTTTCTTGTAAGACGACAAATTAGGCGAATTTCATTCCCTTTTTCACCCCCACGGGAGATGCTCTAACGCACTCTTCTGCTTCTAAGAAGGCTTGAGACTTTACTCTCATCTTTATTTCCTAACTTTCTCAAGACCATTAGTGACAAGCACCATACGTCTCTTTGGACGTAATCCTTTAATTTCACTGGCGGATGTTTGTGCGTTTATGAGTGTTGTTTGTTTTAAGGTGGAAGGCGCAAGAGCGTGTAGGTTTAACAAAGCATTACAAGCAAAGGGCAAGAGTGGAGATACGCTGTAAGATAATAGTGAAGCATGTAATGGATGTAAAGAGTAGGAGGTCCGTATGAGATGCATCTTCACATCCCATCATCATAAATAAATTGAATGAACAATTTCATGAGCAGAAAACTGCAAATCCTCTTGCCTTAATTGGAGCTAAGAAGCTGAAAGTGATGGTTTCTCATAACATGGTCTGCGGAGCATAACGCCCATATGCACACAACAACGGGACCTTCACACATTTGAGCAAATAGTAATAATAATAATGATGATAATGTAATCAAAGTAAGAGCAATAGACATATTTCTATCCTGTCTTCATGTCTCCGTGAATTAGTACCGAAAATATTGCATGTGTCACCATTTGGAAAACATAAGTTTTTTCGTCGTGTGTGTATGTTGCAAAATTCAAGCCTGCTGATTTAATATGATATTTCCCTGTGTGGCATTTCAGCTGTGAGGGTAGCCCTAGTATAATGAAATGACAAATTCTTCCGCTCATCACCACGCACAACGGTCCTTTATGACTATGAGAAATGTGTGAAAAAAATAGTAATATATTTTTTTTTGAATTTTCCCTTGCTTTTGTAAACAGCATGGCTGATCCTGAGCATTGAAGGGGGAATGTAGCGGGTGAGAATAAGAGAAAAAATACACCATAAACACATTTGTGGGTGTTTGGATGGAAAGGCAGAACAAATGAAATTGGACACTTGACTCTGGTTCTGCCTCATAGTTTGCCACCACCAGCAACAGACCAACATCTTAGATTACGCCGTGTATATGTAACGGTAGGGCTTACATGGCGTATGAAGTCCCATTACACTCCCGGGTTTCATAGGAAAAAACAGCTGAAAAGGATAGGATTGTGGATTGGTTGAGATTGTTGTGTGTGAGCTTGTTATATACGCTCCTCTCGTCTTGATTTTCTCGACAGTCCTTTGGCTTTGTATTGACAGTGCTTCTCTTTGTGATTGTGTGTGTATGTGCGAAAGAAAGGGAGTGATTCTATTTACCACCATTATAAAAATTCGCTCTTGTTCTTAGTCTCGGTTACACGATACGTTACGGTTGAGGAGTCATGACGCATCATGGCTTTATACAACACACACATAAAGACAGACAAATGGTGGATAAAGATGTCTACGTCGTGCATGTGGTGGACTTGAGAGTGAGAAAAAAAAAGCAGTCTGAATTTCACTATGCTCTTGCCAAATTCCATGGAATTATATATTTGTTTTCAATGTGAAATTGGATCGTCCTTTGAATTTTGTTCAGCTGATTCAAGGGAGTAGAAGTAGTACGCACAGATTAGTGACTTATCCTTTGATGATGGCTTCAAGTAAATTCACCACATCATACATTACAAAGGGTACTTCCAGCATAATGACCAGACAAAGTTAAGCTTGTTTGTTGACTAACTTGTAAGCTTTGAAATGGAACAAATAT
>JAQIWI010001706.1:0-15119 GCA_034698825.1 Deuterosminthurus bicinctus
CCACTAAGTAGTCCCTACACATCCATAATGTCACCCACCCCATTGCTTCTGATCACGACGCGTATGTTTCTCGTAAGTAGGTTATAGTTATATGTCTTTGTCTTATATACAAAATTGTGAAAAAAAATTAATTAAAAAAAATAATCATTGCGCCCACTTCTTCTTGCTTATAATTTTCTAAGTAAACTGTCATGATAATACCATAGTTTGCTTAATTTGTAAAAACGTTGAAAAGAAGTTTTAACTAAGGGCTAGTGTAGTGAAGAAGACATTTCGTAAGTAATGGGTAACCTTATGAAAGTTTAAATTATAACACACTGTTTGACACCAGTCCATTATCATCAGTACTGTTTGCAAGTCCGTAATGATTTCTATTGAATAAGGCTTAAGTTGAACCAGATTTAAATTGAATTCTTGTCCCAAAGTTCACAATCACAACGTTCACACCTCCTTATTTGTGGTATCATCTTCTGACAAAGGAACCACCTTCCTGATATGATCTCCAAAGTCTCCTGATTTCATGAGTCACACCAATTTTCTGCTCCGAAAACTCAAGAAGCCTCCATTAACTCAAAATTGTTAGAGTAAGAAAAGCAAGAGAACTTAAACAAACTAATCTACGAAGCGCACAAAAGCAAGAAAGGGCATGGAAACAAAAGGGGAAGGAATTTGATCGCCAAGTTTGAAGCACTTTTATCATGAAAATATCGTAAAAAAGCGTACATGGCATGGCAACAGAAAGTTGCTTCAAATTTTTAGGCTATTGCTGCTGCAAATTTTGCTTCGTCCCACTGTCTGTGGAAGCAAACGGCTACTATAAAATCAAAGAGAGTTTATGGCAAATGAAACTTTACTATGTCCGCCTGGAACTTCTATGCTTCAGGATTCTCCAGCAATTTGCGGTAGTTGCAATCCAAGCGAGTTCAGGAGAATAAGTTCTTGCCACGGTCGTTTGTATCATCTCATTTTTGTGTCATGCGACAGGTCTTTTGATATCAGTTTCTTTCCTTTTCAAGCCATACGCAACAATACAGTTACTGTACAAGTTCCAATTCATAGTAAAACTTTTCAACAAAGATGGCAAGGCAAAGGGGCCTTTGGAGAACCTCAAATCTGTCGCTGTCGTCATAGTGGCCATTGTAATATCAGCAATTGTCACTTATGTCTCGTGCTTATGCCAACTTTTAGTTTCATCGTTGAATCATTGCCCATATCCTTGAATCAACTCTTCAACGAGACAGAAATTCCTTCCTTGTGCATTCCATCCTTTGGTATGGAAGTGACTATTTTTTCCAGTGAAAATGCTGTTTGTGGGGCAAAGTATGATGCTTGCCGGTTGGACGTGTGTTTTTACAAGTGCTCAACGTGTCCAATTCTTGCACCAAACAAGTGAGGTATGTTTGCAGCTTTTGCATCAAAAACTTGGAACAACCTTGAAATTGATTCAATTAATACAAATGCAGGCAAATGCCAAACGGATCTTTAAGGAACTGGAGTGAGCTTCGTCGACTATAATTAGTTTTTCAAGTATTTCTCAAGTTTTGCAATAGCTGGATCAGATTCATGGTGGTGTCAAGTTTAACCAGTTTTTATGCGTCCATCGTCATTAATTTGTATGTTCCTTTAAAGCAACACGAGCTACCGCTTATTCTCTGTTTTCCTATAGTTGGATTCACAGAGCTTTTCTTAGTGTTCTGGTGCCTTTTTTAGTTCATATTTATTACAAAAGAACCTGATGGGGCCGTTGAAGTCTTGATGAAAAGTTCACAGGAGAGCTTTGCGCAGCTGAGTGTGGCGCAAATGTTGAGTCAGAAAGAAGTTGTGCGAGCTAAAAGACCGCTAGCGTTTGATTTTGGTGACTTCATGGAGATTGGTGGAGATGTGCCTATTGGGATGGCGGATGAAATCCTGAATCAATTGCTATTTCTGCTTTCGTTTTAAAAATTATTCGCCGCCCACGACAACCCATTGTATAAAGCGAGTCAAAAATTTGTTCATCCATCTCATCATAGCCATTAAGTCGCTCTGGACTTCTCAACGGCAACCGCTGACACAGAAAGCTTCTGTCTGTCTGTAGTGAAGGAGAGTACTGGAACTGCGTGGACTATCTCAACAATGAATCGCACTGTGGAAGCAGTCAGGATGCAATTAACTAGTCACGTCTTCGAACAAAGCGACGACGGGCTCGGTTTAGTTGCAAGGTATTTCAAATAAATTATTATCCTGTCAGCATTATGAAAAATTTCCCGCCAAATGAAATGTCAAATGAATGGCAATTCATTGTGATTTATTTGTAGTCTTAGATTGTCAGATGGCTCTGTTCGTTCCTATAAACGCGTTCAAGACGGTCGTGTGGAAGTCATCGCCATACGGTAATCACGGACTTGTAACTAAATTGGAAGGAGCCGGCACTGCATTCTTCCACAGCTCAAGATCACTCAACAGGACAAAGTTGACAAGTTCTTGTGTCGACTTCTCCCAAAAAACGTGGGCTGAAGCGGCAAGAACGTTCGTGAGGAAAGGAACGATGAGGCCAAGGTGATGGCATGAGGAATTTTTGTCGTAAAATAACAGAATGGGAATGATGAGGAATTCTATATGATTATTGGGATGCTGCTTATGGGAATGTGTAGCTCATGCTGGGGTGGACCCGAAAATTTTGTTATTATTGAATTTGTCATTCATCCCTATCAATTACCGTAATTCCTGTATTATAGGCCCCGGCGTTTATTATTTCAAATCAATTTTAACCCCGGCGTTTATTGAAGGCCCGGCTTTTAATACAGGCCCGGCGTTTATTCTTAGAACATGAAAATTCAATATAACTTCCTTTCAAACATGACCGATTGATATAATTCTATCGAGAATGCAACGTGTGAATATAGGAACCATACAAAATCGTGACGAACCCTTGGTTCCACAGAAGGCCCTACCACGACAAATGCATAATTTTTGGAAAAAAAGTTAAATGTAACTAAGGCACTTTAAAATCATATTGACGCACAAGCGTAGCTCTTAAGTCTGACTTTCCTAACGTCAGTTTTAAAACGCCTTGAAGTTTAATTACCGTTCTTAATCGAAAAGGAATAATTCCGTCGAGACATGACCCGAAAATAAAAATTATATTGAATGCCTACAAGCTTTGCTTAATTGCAAATTTAAATGCAAACAATTTTGGAAGCCACGCTAAAGAGAAATCAGCTACAATTTTTGCATTTTTTTGCAATGCTCTACGTTTTAGAGTCGTTAATGACCAGGCAGTGCTGCCAGAATGTGGAAAACCCTGAAGTAAATGTGGACTTCAATAAACGCCCCGGCCTTTATTGGAGGCCCGGCGTTTATTAATTCAAACTATGATGGACCCCGGCCTATATTAGAGGCCCGGCTTCTATTAGAGGCCCGGCGTATAATACAGGAATTACGGTATTTAATTCTTCAAGGGTTCATTGTCGAGGTAATTGGTACGTTGAGTGACGGTCTTGGGGAACATTGCTAAAAAGGGACCTCTGGAAGAGAGTTGCAGTCAAGTCTGACCAAACGTGGGCAATTGGGCCAAGTCGTTAGCACGAGTCTATAAATAAAAAAGTTTTCATGGCATTGGGATTGGGAAGATAGAAGTTGGGAAGATAGAAGTGTTAGAAGTTGAGTTGTTAGAGCGAGAGGAGGGGAAAAGAAATCAAAAAGTTCACAAAAATATATTTGTCGCGTTGGCAAAGAGTTGGATTTAGTTTATTCAAGGGGAATTCCGTCAATCTCACCGACAGTCTGGCTATTATGAATGACGCCATATCGAACGCCGACAATGTCTGCGTTCGATAATCTCAGTTGGGTGGGATTGGCTGCGGACATTTCTGGAGTTTTCTATTCTAGATCATTCCATAACTGAACCCATCCCAAGAGTTCCTGAAAACTCGAGCAATCATTCAATCGAAATATTTTACTCGGCTCCTCCAAGTCCGAAAAAACCTCCAAAGTTTTCAATCAACTCAAATTAATCCACAAACGAGACTTGTGATTGACCAAACTTGTAGACCAACGCACTAGCAAAGAAACGCTATGATGTGCAAATTAAAAAAAAAATCTAGCTTGCCCACCCAGTCTGACCTTACTTAAAAATATTAATCGCAAAATATACAAAAAATGAAATTTGCTATGAAAACGGAGGCTTTGAACACATTTTTTGGCTTCATTTCAACAGCCCGTCCATAACACTTGGATGGCTAAAAAGGGAACACGCTTCCAACTCTTCCTATATTGCTTCTGTAACGGTTTTCTTGCCCGCCACCGTACAGACGGGGGATCTCATGACACTTTGCACTCTCCAAGTAGCAGAATTACTACGGTCGAACCCTACACAGATGAGGTACATAGGACGTGAGAACGCCATAATGCAAGGCCAGGTCACGGGATGTGGCCTGGGAACAGTCCTTTTGGAGTTAGTGAGCTTCAATGTACAATTACAATTATTTATTTACACACTCAGTGGGCTTCTACAATTAATAAACGGAGATAATAATTAAGGAGTAAGTTATTGTAGGGAATTAGCTATAAGTTACAAATGTAGGATATTGTAAGTGTAAGACTTAAGGTCTACACGCGAGGGACTCCAACTACCGACTAACTACCTTATGGAACTCCACGAGGCAGCACGCCGAGTGAGAGGGGACGCTTACAGTTATTTCATCATACTTAAAACTAGGTCAAGAGTTTACTACATAGTTCAAGGACTGATGCTTAATCTAGTCTATGGCATGGACGCAGTGTACGCACACCACATTAGAGATTTACACGTACAAGCTGGACCTGACTGATTTGAATTACTTGGCTGGTCGGTTCCACGAGTTTAGCTACCTTCAGAGACTCGTCATAAGCGTCAACATTAAAAGGTTCTATAACGTGCGTGTAGACTGGATTCGAAGTTTGTTTCGGCTACCGAATTTTCACTTGGTAGATTTTGTTGGCGGATGTTTGGAAAGCAAGAAGGACTTTGAGGTGTACTTGAATGAGCAAGCTATGGGATTGTCATGACTGAAATTATGGACTGTGATTCGTTTCTGAAACGAATCACAGGAGACGTTTGAAACCGCTGGGCTCTTTTAGCGATCCCGATGTAAAAATAAACAAAAAGCATCAAATTTATGGGTTAACTTTAATGGTTATTACAGCACTTCATTCTGTGTGACTGAAGTTGGCGATGAGGGCTTAATTTGATTGTCCTTCGACGTTATAGATTTCAAAATTATATGTGGGAAGTGTAATAGGCGCTCAGCTCTTACACTATTAGCACACACCTAACATTTATTCTAATAGCATGATTCCAATCCTTCCGTGTTGCGACGCGACCAGTAAGCTTGTAATTAAAGTATTCTTATGAGCAGAAGGACTGAGTGGTTCCACATTTTCCAACTTAAAATGCACCCTCACACTTGTGTTATATTATTATGTAATGTTAATCATACGGTCCAAAGCGGTTAGAATTTTAGGCACCGTTTCCTTATTTCATTTCCGCATCAGCAGTTCTTAATATCTGCTTCCTGTTCCTCATCCTCGCGGGTAGAATTTACAGGCAAAAAATTAAAGTCCTTCAAACCAACTTATCCGAACAACATGCCGAAGAAATCATCTGGTCGCAGAAAAGGTATTCGACGGGCCTTTCAACGGCATCGAGTTGGAAGTAAGGAATATGGCGAGAAGCAAGACGCTTTTGGAAACCATAAAACAAGGCGAGCTGCTGGTTGGGTTCATTTGTTCCACCGACTCACCAGCGTTTCCCATGCTCGCAACTGTTTCCACCTTATGACTGCATGGTGTGAAAAGTTTCATTTAATCGGCTTCTCACGTACACAGAACGGTGATTATGTGCTGCTAGGTGGCAGAGCCCGAATTTTGCACTACATGGCCATTGTTTGGTACATTGTAGTCTGCATCCAAAAAATTTGTTTGACAGTTCAAGCTTCGCATACGCAGGTCTCGGACCAATATCATTCGTCTGCCTCAGCGTAAGCGCCGTACATGTCTATGGTGTCCTGCTCGGTGCAGGTGTGGTGCTCAGACCTCAAGAAAGCATCGATTTACTTAAAAGTTGGTACGATGATTTGCCGTCTATTGCACAAATGAATGGGAACTCCAAATTCGATCCACTCGACGACTTCTCGACACGACTCAAAGTAATTTGTTACTTCTACCAAACCATTGGCGTGTCGATTGGAATGTCGCTTATGACTCTTGCGCTTTATTTCCCGGTTTCCTTGGTTCCAATACTAGCCGACAGGTTTGGTGTGCTACCGGAAAATGTTCTTTCGCTCTTTGCATGGAAATTCATACTCTTAACATTCGAACTTCTGCTTATATTCCCACCTATGTTAATGACAGGATTTTCAGCGGCTTTGCTCTTCATGGGAACTGGTGCTCTGCGCATCTACTTGGAACCAATTTGGTATGAATTATTTTGTCTTTTTTAAAAAAAAATGTTAATGAATTATTTACATTTTATTTTAATTTTAGCCAGACGAAAGTTCACTCGCTGCAAATACGTAAAACAGTAGAACGAGCTTATGTGCAGGCGGAACTTTTCTGTCGAATATTTCAAAACTGGATTCGAAGTTTCATTCCATTCTGGCTCCTGATGCTTGCAGTTGGGGTGATACTTACATTATTTATATCCATCCGCCACACGAGCTTTCCATTCATCTTGTACATGAACTATCCCCCCACGGGATTTATATTTCTGCTTATCCTATTTTGGCACTCTTACGACATGGTTCGTGTTTGTCGAGCATCCGAGGACACTTTAGGTGCCTTGTTGAAATCTGATGCTCCATTCTTTCGAGGAACGACCAGGGCAGAAAGAATTGAATTCATGAAAAGGGCCAAGGCTATGAGAACTTTAGTATTTCCTGTAGCCGATTCTGAGTTTTCTCTTAATGTTCCCATTGATACCTGGGAGGAGATATTGAATCAGATTTTATTCCTCTTGTCTCTTTAAGTTGCTGTGCATTGTGACACCACAAGAGCTGTGTCAGCTCATCCAGCTAGTCGATTCCTAAGCTTATGTATTTATATGTAATGCTAATGCCTGCAGCTATTATCATAATACAGTGTGTGTCAGCCTAAGGTATACACTTTGTTTCGTTAATAACTTTTGAAGTTTTGAAGCTATCGGCATGCTTTTTAGAGTAAGTTCACAAATAACCTTGAAGAATTTCCCCTCACCCTCTAATTTTTTTTAATTTTTTGGTGTCAAACGATAGCCCTGCTCTTCAGGTTTCCAACTATGCCTTACGTTACTCTGTATAACTTATAGTTCCCGAGAAATTGGATAAAACCCGGGAGAACTTTAACTACTCATAACAAGCACAACTTTCATCCGATTTCGTCAATTTTTTTTTGTTGGCCGTCATTCGCATAGGACTACTCTAAAAAGCACTCTGGGTGTCCAACAATAGAAACTTGCAGAGACATGTAAATTTTTTTCCATCTTTGGCAATATATTTGCAAATTTTCCGAATTTTTAGATTTTCTCGACAAGGACAATGCACCTTGAAAAGAGTTACCTGAAATCGAAAAGATCATTCAAATCGAGCTAAAAACACCGAAACTAGCGCTTACCAGTCAATATTGGAAGGTTTCAATGCGAACAGCAACAAATCAATTAAGTTTTCAGCAGCAAAGAGAGTAGAAAGAACGGGCTGACCAGAAAATACAATGAAATTAACAAAATTTTCAGATGATGAAAACTTCTTCAAGCAAACTCTGAAAAATTCATCAAATGGACTAAAAGAATGGATATGCTGAATTCGTCTAAACCTGTTGGCTCTGGCATAGCGAGTCTCGAATGTCATGATATGTTTCTGAACTTTCTCACGTTTAACACGAACAATTTCCATATTACCAGAGCCATTTTACTTTCCAGATAAAAAATCGTACATTTTCTGAACATGTCTGAGTAGGGTCACGAGCCTTTAGAGTCTCTAGCCTAGTAACTCGCTTGACTATTGCAGTCATAGCGTCACATGTGGATTTGCCGTGTGTACTTGGAGTAAAATGCCACTCAGCACCTAGACTACAATCAAAACCATGAAATACAAGATTAGCTATGCTTTTGTAATTCTTGTACTGCGCAGCACTTCCATCACTAACGTAACAAACTTTTCTACATGATACGAAATCTCTTTTTATAAGATTAACAACTCTCTTGCGAAAAAACATGGAAGCTTGTAGAGTTATGGTTTGATTCTTCGCTCAAAACTACGTAGTACTTCGTCGTTTTCAATCCGTTGACAACTCCTTCCATAACAAAAGGATGTATTGTACATTGTGGCTGACTAAAGTGAGCTGTTTGAGGTTGCCGGCTTGAGCAGTGAAATGAGGTAAGGCCAATTTTCATGGATGGATATTCTGAAACGAATTTATGGAACAATTCCTTCAGAGGCATCAAAATTTAGCGTATAGCAAGTCTTTCTTTCTCTTCTTCTGTTTTCACCAGCTTGGTATTTCGCTCTGCACCCATAATCTTGCTCTTTTTATCTTCTAGATAAAAGGCTTTCACAGCACGCTGGACTTCGTAAGAAATTGATTTTGGGTCACATGGCTGGAACTCTGGAGCGTAGAATGCGCCATGAAAAGCTCTCAATATCAATGACTCTTGTGCCATGTAATCCGTACATCCGAAAAGTGTTTTCACTTGTTGAATAGAATATTTTCCTATTACACTTGTCAGGATTTGAAATTTTTCTCGGCGTGACGTTGCTTGAGGATATCTTTTACGTAGGGCTTTCATCAAGTTTTCACAGTAGTAGCAGGTTGCTTGTGGGACTGTTTCTTTTAGTATCTTCTGGAATCTGGATGTGATGGTTGTATGAACTCTGCGATAATTGTTCTGAATAAGTTTCTTACTTTTGAGTTGTTTTTTGTATCGGAGTGCTTCCAAGTGTTTCCAGCAAATTGTTGAGCGAATGCATGCACAGAGACGAATCATGTGAGCACGCCGCTGTCGACGGTTGGGCCGATGGGCTCCTTTCCGAAGTGGACGCCGATTTTATTTCAGGTTTCTAAATAGCAGGTGAACTTGTTGAAGTAGATGCTGAAGTTGACGGTGACCAACCTAGATAGCAAAAAAAGAAATTAATTTTGATTCCAAAACCATACTCAATCATAATAAACGTCTTAATTATTTTTGAATTAAAACCTTCCACTTTCGATTCTAGTTTCAGAATTGGTAACAAACATGCTGATAGCTTCAAAAATTCAAAAGTTATTAACGAAACAAAGTGTATACCTCTTTCTGGCACAGGCTGTATGCAGAGTACTTATTCTATGAGTATGAATGTCAAGAGCTGTAGCCTTTGTCGGTGTGAGAGCTTGCTGGAGTGCACACCTATTAAAGTGCTCCTCTGTGTGTGTACTTATGAACTGTAATTAACTGTATGCCAGTGCTTTATTGATTAGGACGCTGTGTTGCTATTTATTACCGCACCGACCATACGTCATTATTGCAAGCTACAAAGCCCATCTCAAAGTGATCTTCATTCAATCTCACAGTCATTATCATTCCTATGTTGTTGTGTGGTATTCACCTTCCTACTCACATGCCAAGCGAGTACATACATCAGACCCTGAGTCGTCACAGCATCATGATCATTCCCAAGTGATCCAAAATTAGACTAAGCCACCTTGTATTATCCCAATACTCATTGATCTATACCGGTTTTGATACCGGTTCTGCACACACACACATTTCTATTCCTTCTATTATTCAGCATACGCACACACAACCAAATGTTACAGCAAACATTCATTATAACATTTAATTGTTATTTGTCCTTCACAATTGTGATCTGCCGCCTCCGTCTAATCCCATTCCCTTGTGTACTTATACACATAAACACTCTAGTCTGCCCCAAACTAGTCAAACTGGATGAAATGTAAACTTAAATTGCAGCCCATTTTCACGTGATATCCCCAGCACATATTAGTAGAAACAGAAGCGTCCCTTTTAAACAGAAATCACAATAGAGAAAAGCCATTATGAGGGCTAATATACAGAGAGAATTTTGAAATCAATCACTTTACCAATTGTTCTCCGCTTTGCATGAAGCATGGAGCAGAAGGGAAATGGCTTCCCCTAACTTATGTATGGCCTTCATATTATAGTCATCGTCACACACATTATTGCTCGTGTGTTGACAAAGCCGAGAGTGAGTAAGTCATATGAGAGAACAACGAAGTGGGAGGCTGTCTCACACATAATTTAGAATCAAATTAAAGCCATTTAAGCCATTTTCCCAAATTAAAACCGTTTCTCTAGCGAGCGCATTCACATTGAGCACAAGTATGAGAGAGCTTGTGTGAAAATAACAATAGTTTCTCTTCAAGGCATTGAGTAAGCCGAGGTTGTGCCGGTGTGTCTTTAGCAATAAAAGTTAGCTCCTATATCCGCCAGGATGATAGTTCCAAAGAGTTTTAAAGTACTTGTGACAATCACGCTAGTTTTCTATCAAATATTCTTCACCTATGCATTCCAGCATTCTCAACTTATCTCGTCTTACAGTAACCCAATGGAAAGTAACTCTAGGAGAGTTCTTGAACTTCTATCTGATCTCAAAGAGGAATTTAGCTGCAGTTGGTTTTTTGTCAATTCAGAACACCACGTCATCACCAGTTCATTATTGTCATTTGCATCAAGTTTACTGGTTGATATAAAAGTATACAGCACTCCTCTGAACCATCATGTAGTGAAAGACATTGGCTTTGTAAAACCAAAATCCAGAAGCTCAAATTGCTTCATTGTGTGGCACACTGTACATGGCCGTCAAGACATTACTGATACAGTCAAACAGTTGTTTGTCCTTGGAGTGGCAAAAAAAGTGCAATTGTTCCCTAAGCAGTCAACAGATCGATTCGTTTTTCATAGCCTCAGTCCTATTCACGATTTCTTGCCAGGCACAATAGTGAACATAGATTTAAAGTTTGCTCTTACCAACATTCGCTACGGCATCGTTATCCACGACGATGCTAAAGGTCTCAACATACTTAAAATATGTACTCGGTGTCCAAAACAACAATTCGTTCCTGTATTTACTGGTACCGTCAAAAAACTCTTCATGGACGCTGCTTGGAATTGCTACGGCGCACCAATGCACCTCTCGTTCCCAACGACGCTAAACTTTCGGGTTAAAATGACACAAGACGACGGCAAGCTCTATAGAATACATGCTGGTGCATTTGGCCCGCTTTCCAACATCCTGGCGTCCAAGCTTAACTTCACACCAATCTACTTGCCGTCAAGCAATCGAGGAGCCACGGGATCCAGGCTCAAGAACGGAACCTACACTGGAGCTACTGGAGATGTTGTCCATGACAGAGCAGACCTGGCAATTACACTCATAGTTTCTCTGTTCAGACTTGATGTTCTGGATTTCTCTTTCCCTTTGAAGTACTGGTCAATTACATTCACCACTCCCGTACCAGCTGAGATCTTCACATGGACAGCCATCCTTCAGCCATTCTCAGCCAAAGTCTATGGTGGAATATTGGCATCTGCAATAATGATGATAGCAAGTTTTTCATTTGTAAACTTCCTCACTGAAAGTCGAGATGACGGGAAGGGGAGCAACGTACATGGCTCAGGTTTCCATCGAAACAACGTCTTTTCATCGTTCATAGAATGCCTAAAACTTCAGTTGGGAACCTTCAATTCTGACGTAATCTCATCACATTTTGAGTTCTTCTTCGGATCCTTCTTACTACAATCGGTCAACTTACGGCACAACTCAAGACTTCTCAGCGCACTTTGGTTCCTTGCAGTCATCGTATTGTCCACGGCCTACTTGTCCAAGCTCTTCTTCTTCATGGCTTTCCCAAAAATTGAGCACGTTCCAAACACATTTGATGAGCTCGCTCATTCCGACTACAAGTGGACCTTGTGGTCAGCTGGCGGAGCAACTTATAAGTTCTTTCAGCGCGGGACTGCACCGGCTTACAAAACCATCTTTGCTAAAATGTCTACTGACCCGAATGCAAATAGTTGCCTTCGGTCAGCTCTCCACAAGCGTCATGCCTGTATTCTGTACACTGGGATGGCGGACTTCGATAGGGACGCAGAGTTTTCAGACCGATTCGGTCGATCTGGCCTGCGCATTGCATCAGAAA
Source organism: Deuterosminthurus bicinctus (assembly GCA_034698825.1). Taxonomy (NCBI): domain Eukaryota; kingdom Metazoa; phylum Arthropoda; class Collembola; order Symphypleona; family Bourletiellidae; genus Deuterosminthurus; species Deuterosminthurus bicinctus. The sequence goes on from JAQIWI010001706.1 coordinate 12,151, forward strand.
AGACAGAGCCGATGCTTGCAAGCATTGGAATGCCTAAAGGGTCCCCATTGCGAGACAAAGTGGATAGAGTAACTCAGCCGTTGATGGAGGGAAGAATCTTTGAGAAATTTGTCTTGGAGGACATTCAACAGCGACGTCATGATCGGCTTTCCAGTCCATTTGCTCACATGGATGATGATTTACTTTTGGATGAGTCTTCACCATTTTTGGGCAATCTCATCGGAGCTTTCTATATTCTTGTGGCTGGGCTTCTGGTCAGTATTATTCAAGGTGTGACAGAAATAATCTACTTCAAACTTTGTCAGAGGGATGTTATCCGACAAAGGGACAACGAGAGGCTTACCAATACCAATGTTCTTACGGTCATGTCAAGACATCTTGGGAGAAAACAGGTCTCAATGGACGGGCAGTTTGCTAATAGCCACAGAACGTCATGTCAGAGGCAATATGTAAAAGTTTGTCATGTCATTAGTTTAGTGCAGAATTTTGAAAAAAGGTTCATGTAAAAATATCCCAATGGTTGCTGACTATATTATGAGGAAATCATGAATAATAGTTCACCGACGGCTGGAGGAAAACAATTTGCCTTTTCTCAGTTGTTCTACAATGAACTATTGTTGTACTTCAGTCGTCAGATGTGCAATAACAGACAGAAGCTCTTCCTCATCAACTAATATGATGCAGTTTGTGCTCATCAAAAGACATGCATTATCATCATTAAAATTTCAAGAGGAAAAGCGTTCCATTCTTTTTCACAAACTTGTAGTATATGTCTGCACAGCTGGCTATCAACAATAAAATGATTTATTAATTTAGCTATATTTCCTTCTATTACATTAGGTGTCAGCACATTAATCATGTTAATGTAAACATTCAGTGCTAAATTAGTTCTGACGCCAGCCATTTTGACATTTCAGCTCGTACACATAAATAGTCTAAAACCGCATAAATAAATTCGTGTCGTGCCCCATATGAGCCACTCTCATCTTTTCACTGCAGCTAGTTCGAATAACCTCGATTACACGCTCCTTGTAATAGCCTTCAATTTTACTGGAACGGACGGACAGAAGAACTTTTCAATTTAGTAAAACCCTAATCAAGTCAGCTACATAATGTTAAAAATTTCAGTACTAGTCTTAGTGCTCTTGCTGGGTAAGCGTATAACATTAATGTTACAACCTTTAACATTGGATTAACATGACCCTTTATTTCTAAGGTGAAGCGGATCTTATAACTTCCCAAGCCAGATCATCCAAGGCAGGTTGCGTCCTTTCATTTACGGATCCACCCAATAATATTCCCCTACTGACAAACGACAATGGCATGATTTATCCTAAAGAAGGTGGATCTGGAGATGAGATTGCTATAGCTATAGGCCAATGCTTTACTGTAAGCTGTTCCCCGTCCACGAATTTACTTGAAATTTATTCGCTCCACAAGATTGATGTTTGTTGTAGCTCTACAGGGTTGACAGTAAGATTTACACTAACAAATGTTACTTACAAAGTTGAAAGAAATCGTAAATATGACGTTTATGTGATCCATTAGACAAGCCCCGATTTAAAGCCAACATCATTTAAAGAATTAGGATGCTCGCAACCAATGAAGGAAACCATCAGGGATACTGGATTGCAATGCGCTACAGACGCCAAATTAATCTCTATTGAGTTTGACAACACAATAAACCAGTTAAGCTACTAATTTCTTCCGGTCGAGGTCCTTTGTTAACCTCTAACTTGAACCCTTTAGATTCAGCGTTATTACAACTTGCCACGACTTTGTCAAATTGGATACACTCTGGGCTCATAACACTCTTCATGGACCTTCTATGTCTGCTGCAGTGATCTCTAACGCTCGTCCGAGCTTCAAAGAAGATAAGTACTATCCGACAATCTCCGCTTCCACTGCTTACACTCAGTCTAGTCAAAAGAGCATGGTAGCAAAACTGGTAATTTCCAAGTTCATACTTACAGTTAATTGGTCGCCTATAACATTAACAGAAAAGCAAAACATATTTCTTGTATTTGCTTTTAGGTCGGTTCTTCCACCTTGGCTGGCAAGTACATCACTACAACTGGCTCACTCTACCTTGCCAAAGGTCATTTAGCACCAGATGGAGATTTCATTTATGTGTCGGAACAGAATGCAACTTACTATTATGTAAATGCTGTGCCCCAATGGCAGGTCATCAATAATGGGAATTGGAAGGTTAGTCAGTAGTTCAAAAATTCCATGGAAATATGCTGTCTACCAGAATAGTAATGTATGGGTGTGTTTAGGCATTGGAGACAGCTGTCAGAGACGTTTCTGGAAAGTGTGGGACGCTGGAAGTATACACTGGTGTCTACGGTGTCCTCCAGTTGAATGATGTCAATAATAATCCCGTTGACATTTACCTTGCGACGGATCCAAACACCCAAAAGCCAGTTCTGAATGTTCCCAGGTTAAAAATCCATCAAGTTAAACATTAATTGGAATAAATAGTTAACATTTTGTGAGTAGGTTGACGTGGAAATTGCTCCACTGCCCAGAGAAGGACTCAGCTGTTGCCTGTGTGATGGTCAACAATCCTCACCAACTTGGAGTAACATCTTCTGATATCATTTGCAATGACATCAAAGATCAAATCTCTTGGGTTACTTGGGACGGTTTTGATACCGGAAAAGGGTACACTTATTGTTGTAATGTAAACGATTTTGCAGCTGCTGTTCCTTATGCTCCTAAAATTAGCGCTACAAACGTGCTTAATTAATGCACGTTATATGCAGAATCCAAAATCATTCAATGTTAAACATTTCTTTAATAAATAAAGCTGGACATTAGCAATTGGTTTCTAGAGTAATTGTACTGACTGTTTAAAAGGTTTGCTGCGCAGGTGACTACTAGCAAGAAGTGGTGCAGCCTCCATAAAATCCTGCACAAAAAACACCCCCAATCAGGTGACAGTCATGGTAAGAGTCACACCTGGC
>JAQIWI010001707.1:0-15114 GCA_034698825.1 Deuterosminthurus bicinctus
TGTTTCTGCAGACCATCCCTGCATCCCTCTACACCCGGGGCGACACAACATTCACTCACTTCGTCCAGATTTTGGTCTGGAGATTATTTATGCAAAGTAGACTTACGAGATGCTTTCTTATCAGTGCCAGTCTCTCGTAGAACCTCCAAGTACTTGTGCTTCGAATTCCAAGGATCTTTTTATTCTTATAGGGCACTTCCTTTCGGTCTCTGTCTTAGCCCGTTTGTCTTTACAAAAATTCTTAAGCCTGTAGCTAAAGCACTACGGCAACAAGGTGTCCAAATTATTTTGTACTTGGACGACGCTCTAATCTTTGCTAGATCCAGCGAACAATGTATAGGAGACACACAGAAAGTCATTCGCACCTTCAAATCTCTTGGCTTCTCAGTGAATGAGGCAAAATCGATCACAGTCCCTTCGAAAACCATTGAATACTTAGGTATTGTAGTTTCTAGTAGCCCACTGGAGCTCAGGCTTCCTGAGAGAAAAGTCGACCGTGTGCTAGGTTTGTGCAAAAAGGCCTTGTCCTCCAGTTCCAATACAATTCAATCTTTAGCAGAGTTGCAAGGTACTCTCTTATCTTGCTGTCCCGCAGTCCCATATGGGCTCCTGTTTACCAGAAATCTAGCGGCGTTAATCGCAAACGAGCTTAGAGCCTCTGATGGAGATTATAACTCTCGAGTTGCTCTGCCTCAACACTGCGTCGAGGACCTCAAATGGTGGGCTTCCCAGACGGGCCGCTCAGCCCAAAAGATTAGATCAGATAAATTCGACAAAGTCATATTCACTGACGCCTCGTTGTCAGGGTATGGAGGCTATTGCGCTGGTAGAACGTTAAGTGGGCACTGGACTGTAGAGGAGAAAGCTCATATCAATACCTTAGAACTTTTAGCAATTGAGAAGGCCCTTCAGTTCTTTTGTCAGTCAGACCGTTCTATACAAATCTTGCTCAGAGTCGATAATCAATCAGCAGTCTCCTACATAAATAAGCTAGGAGGGATTCATTCCACAGCCCTGTTTGAAATTGCAAAGCGCATTTGGCTGTGGGCACGAAGTAGAGACATTTGGCTTGTGGCCGCTTATATCCCATCCATTCAAAACACGGTAGCAGACGCGGAATCGCGAAAGAAATTGCAAGATTTAGACTGGAGTTAGGACAGTAGAGCTTTTCAAAATATCGTGTCAAGTTTTGGTGCCCCAACTGTTGACCTTTTTGCCTCAGCTCATACAAAGAAAGTCGAGAGATTTGTCTCACTGTGGCCAGACCTAGAAGCTATCACAGTGGACGCGTTCACTGTTGATTGGTCAACTGAGTTTGCCTACTGTTTCCCTCCGTTTTGCCTCATAGCACGAGTATTAAAGAAAGTCGTATCCGACCGTGCCAGAATAATTCTAGTGGTACCAGAATGGCCGACACAAGTTTGGTACCCCCAGTTCTTGAAGCTCAGTGTATCTAAACTACTTTCATTTGGTCCCCATAGGAATCTGTTGACGTCGCCATTCACAATGGAGCCCCATCCAATGCACAAGAACCTCAAACTAATAGCAACAATCGTCTCGGGCTAATCTTTTCCCATCTAAATCTTGATCCTAAAGTTCAGGCTACACTACAAATGTCCTGTGCTGGTAATACTTGGAGGTCCTACGAAGTTTATTGGCGAAGATGGGCAGAGTTCTGTGACAAAGAGAAAGTTAATCAAAATTGTAACGATATCAGTTTAGTGTTGAGATTTTTACAAAGTCTGTTAGATGCAGGCCTAGGATATAGTGCGATCAACACGGCTAGGAGTGCATTGTCAATTCTTTTAGACAGGCAGGGCTCTGATACAATCGGTAATCATCCCCTCTGTACTCGTTTTATGCGAGCAGTAGCCAAGATCAAACCCCCCAAGCCCAAATACAATGTAACATGGGACATCAGTGTCCTACTGAAGAAATTAAAAGATTTAGGCTCGAATGACTTGTTATCCTTAAGAGTACTATCTATTAAGTTAGTGTGTTTACTGATGTTATGTACTGGTCATCGTGTCCAAACGATCCATTTAATTAAGCTTCCTAATATTACATTTACTCCATGTGGAGTTACGATCACGGTAACTGATGCCATCAAAACAAGTGGCCCTAACCGTCCCCAACCTTGTTTTCAATTTAATACGTATAGTGATAGTAATATTTGTATTGTAAAGACTTTGCAGTCTTACATTCAGCAGACGTCCAGCTTGAGAGCTCCTAGTTGTTCACAATTATTGCTCAGTTACAGTAAACCACACAGGGCGGTAAGCAAAGACACAGTCAGTAGATGGTGTAAAGAGGGTTTGGCTATGGCCAACATAGACACAAGTGTATATTCCGCTCACTCTTTCCGCCACGCCAGCACATCTAGCGCACTTCGTAAAGGAGTTAACATCGATGTTGTATTCAACAGCGCAGGCTGGACTCAAGGCTCATCAGTTTTTGCTAGATTCTATAATCGACAAGTAGTGCTCCAGGATTCCTATTGTGATTCAATTCTATCACAAAGTAAATAAATCATTCCTACTATTCATGTGCAAAATCTCGCTGTCTTTGAACAATCTACACAAGTTATTATATGGTAACCCGATAGGAGTAGGGACTGAAGGATAATTGGTAGATTAGCCGAGGACCGTAGGGACGATGGATAATCGTAATTATCCGAAGTCCCGGATCCGGCAGGGTTACCATCGCCCACCCATACCCTGCCCTGACAGTCTCGCTCGATTTTACACAACTTTGACTTAGTGAGGAGGCACCTCGTGGTCCACACACAGCGTGATACACCTGCAGAGCATGCGCAAGCAAGTTCAAGAATATTCTAGATTTTAAAAACATGTTTATATTTCTTAAACTATACGGCGTCTCCCTTGGTTAGCTAGCTCAACTACACAAGTTATTATATGGTAACCCTGCCGGATCCGGGACTTCGGATAATTACGATTATCCATCGTCCCTACGGTCCTCGGCTAATCTACCAATTATTAAAGAGAAGTAATATTCAGCGTGTGACGGACAACTTAAGAAGATGCTGCTGGAATTCACTTTGTTCCTTGGCTGTGTTGGCATTTTGAAACAAGCATTTCCTGAAGGATTCAAGATGGTAAAGAACGACAAGAAAAAACTGCAAAAATAAGTAATTTGACAGAGATAAACTATATCAAAGGAAAAAGAAAAAATATTAAAATTGCATAATGGCTAAGGTTTGCTGGAGGCGATTCCGGTTCAACTAGCATTTCTATTCAACAACAGCATTCCGAATTATGAGCTGAGTCAGAAATGGCACAATATGTTCGGAAATTTTGGCTTCTTCATGCATCCATTTAGGAATATTGGTGAGAAATTGATTGAAATTTTAACATTAAATTTATTAACGTGAAACTGTATTTTAGCAATGGCGCCATTTGACTGTTGCTAAGCAAACCTACCTAGCTTTTCTGGCTGACATGACCTACCTAACTTTTCTGGCTGCCCTGAACTACCTAACTTTTTTGGCAGACGTGACCTACGTGACTTTTCTGGCTCACATGAACAACCTGACCTGCCCAACAAATTGTTAGGGGAGCCTGTCTCACCTGACCGTCTTTATTCACATGATCCTGTTGGACCCACATGACATTTCCGGCTCATCTGACCGACCGACCTGACTTTTTGGCTCACCACCACACTCACCTGACTATTCTGGCACACCACCACACTCACCTGACTATTCTGGCACACCACCACACCCACCTGACTATTCTGGCTCACCAGACCCACCCGACCTTTTGGGCTCACCTGACCTACCTGACTCTGAAGGCTTACCTGACCTGCCTGACTTTGAAGGCTTACCTGACCTACCTGACTTTGAAGGCTCACCTGACCCACCTTAGGAAGCGGAACTTTTTTTGTACTCTAGGTTCAATTCATTTTCTTCTTTCTGGTTAAACTTTCATTGCCTCAACTGCTGTCGACCGAATTGGACTGTGCTTACTGGACATCTCTTAATAAAATTACCATAATGCTGACAGAGTGGGAGTAACGATGGAACATATTGTTCTTCAAAATCGTTTCATATTTCTGCATCATTCGGTTTGAATTCAATGGTGTGCATCTGAAAAACCCAACAGTGAAAAGGGTGGTCGTGTGGTTTGCACAGCTGACGGCTCAAGTCATAATGCATGTCGTTGTGGCCTTGTGGCTCATGACCGACAAAGTCATTTCTGCGGGTAAGGATGAAATTGCCACTCTGACCTTGAATTGCTGCATCATCGCTCCAGCTATGGCCGGAATTTACACTGCAATTCAAAATTTCATTCGCTGGCCGGAAGTGGCCAAAATGACCTACTGGAAGTCTGTCCAAGACTGCGACATTGAAAGATCTTAAAGGAAAGGAGGATTTTGTGGATATACGTACGTACTTCGAAGTCTACACCATCTTCGCTCCCTTCTGTCTTTATTCAGATGTATTTGCCCTTGGCTCCGCCTACTGCGTGATTTACATACGGCCAATTACACAAGGATTCCATATTGCTGTACGAGTTGTGCCAATGTTTGCAGAGACATTTATGGTGATGTGTATTCTATCTTAGTGTCATTTTGGAATAACATAACAACTCATATCACATTCATGGAGATGGTGGGATTTACGGTGAAAAGGCAACTGAAACAACTTAAACAGCATTTTGACAGCGACCAAGTTCAAGTAATACAAGAGTCAATACAAAAGCTGCGGGCATTGCAACTTGAAATGAATGCTTTTGATTCGAGTCAAAAGAGCGTCGTTTTTGTATACAGACTTGTTATAATGTTTGTGGTGATATTTCTTGGCTTTGCGGCTGTTCAGTTCTTTCACATGCACTTGATAATGAGAGTGAGCAACATGCTGGTAGTAGTCGAGGGAGCTTTTGTCTTTAGATTCAGCTCCAACAAAGGATTTTCGATTCCGCGATCCGTTCAGAGTCTGCAGAGGTCACTTTTGTTTCATGTTGGAATGAACGGAGGTGACAAGGACCACCGGCGAATGGTTCTTAAGCGGCAGATAAAATCTGTACGAAAGATGGCGGTTTTAGTTGGAAATTTCAATTACCTACAGAGTGTTTCCACGCCAAATTTTGTGGATTTTTGTACAAAAACCTTGGTTCGGCTGGTCATGTTTTAGAGACAATATCATGCTTGAGCTTATGATCTTGGTTAATGTGTAACCAATTGTCATGGAAGTTTAGTTGTCATCTTGTTTGTTCTTGTTTAAAATTGGCGCACGAAAATAACTTTCTAAAATAAATCTCAAAAGTTATATTGACGGCCTAAATTAATTTGCAGTGGAATTAATTTTCTTTCTGTCTACAAAAAATGAGTACTACAATACAACTACAAGTACTACTACTGACTGACGTACTGAATGCTGCTGACTAGTTGAGTTAAAGTCTCAACACAAATATGGACCCTCCTGCTACAACAAGAAAGCTTAAAGGCACCACCAGCAAGATGCCAATTCTACTAACTGACATTTCGGCGGTAATTTGACCTGTTCTTTCGGCTCCGGTCAGCATAAACGTTTAACCGCAACTGCGCAAACTATTCAATTCTAGATTCTTGGACTGCTGATGTTCATAATGTCATTTGCATATCTCTTCATTGCTGTGTCTGTCACAAAGGAAAACTTCAAGAAGATCAGAGACTGTTCGTGCAAAAAGGACCAGGAATTTAAAGCCATCGCTGACTGCTTAGTTGGGTCCCGTTTTTATCTTTGGCCCGTACCAAATCAGACGTATGACGTTAATCAATTGGAGACCAACAAAACAATCGATCGATATTGTAGAAATATGAATCAAGAGATTTGGGCAGGTACCTTTGGAATTCTTTTTGGACTTTTCCAAATGGTGGCTTCAAGCGTTTTCTTACTTGCTGGAGTGAGTTGAAAACTAAAAATCTTCTGGCCAAAAATAATTAAAACTGAGAATTAATGCTGATTTCTATTGTCAAAGGTTCCAGACGCCCTAAAACGTATTTGGATTGTGGTCCATGCCGTGATTGCCTTTGTCTGCATAGTCATTGTCCTCCTTGTATTTGACGTCATACTGTACAAATTCTTAAACCGAAGTGCTACTGGAACCAAGCTCTATTTTCCAGATGCCTTTCTCCATGATGGATCTCCTACTTCCGTTCGACGGGGCAACACTGTTGTGTTTGTTTACTTGGCGTTTGTTTTCCTGAATGCAGTCGCGACTTTGAGTGGGATCGGATTGATGGCACTAACAAAACCAAATAAACGGGCTGGAAACACCGTCAAACCGGTTTCAAACGGAGGGTTGCTGATAGAGCCTGAACCTGCAGTAGCTGTTGATACAAATTAACCTCACAAAAAAGTCATTTGAGGTGCGATGAAGTGTCGAACGAGGTTTCCAATTCAATTAAAAAACATCCGCTAAAGGCGAGTGGGAAAGTCGCGGTGGTCACCCTCTAAATCGCCGAAAATGTCAACTGTTCTAGATTCACAACAATCTTCAACATTTGAACAGCTTCGCAACCACCGTCAGGATAGTTATTCCCTCTAGCGGTCAAATGGACAACTTCGCAACGTTTCAAGTTGATCGCAACGTTTCAAGTTGATCGCAACGTTTCAAGTCGAACGGGTCGAAAATGTCAACTGGACAACTGAGTTGTACGTTGTACATTTGAACCGCTGAATATACAGGGTGGCCCAACTTAAGGTATACACTTTGTTTTGTGAATAACTTCGAACAATCGGGAGATGCAGGAACTTTAGACCAATTCTGAAACTAGAGTCTTGGGGTATTTTTTGATATAAACAACAATGAAATCGGTTAATAATTGGCTGAGATATTCGAGCTCAAAGAAAAAAGTTCGATTTGTACATGGGGCTTTATCAGGGCAAATTTGAAACTTTAGACGCCTATATCTCCCAAAATACTGATCGTACAGATTTGTGGAGCACATCGTCTGAAAGCTGAGTTTAGAGAATGCGGGCAGTTTTAAAACTGCCCTGAAAATCCCATATTCCCATAAGCCCCATGTTAAAATCGAATTTTTTAATTTGAGCTCGAATATCTCAGCCAATTGTTGACCGATTTCAATGATGGTTATATCAACAAAATACCCCAAGTTTCTAGTTTCAGAATTGGTATTCAAAGTTCCTGTAGCTCTCGATTGTCCGAAGTTATTCACAAAACAAAGTGTATACCTTAAGGTCAGCCACCCTGTATAATGAGGTTTCCCCCTAAAAACAACTGGGTCTGTCCTACAAGCACGTCATGACAAACATGCTACAAAGTCCCCCTTACCCACCTTACTTGACTTATGTAACTCATACCCCTTCTGAACACCCCTGCGCTCGAACGTCATCCGCACAGCCCCTATGCACACCCCCCAAGAAAATTTTTACTTTAACCCCGAATCTTTCCCTGGACGCCATCCCGCCATTTCACATCCGACACCTTTGTCGTCAAGTAAAGCGATTGCTCCGAAATCTAAGCTTTCACATGCCATCAACATCGTAGTCCTGTGCAACTTCAAGACAGCCCCAGGTCTCTTGACATGACACCACAAAAAAAGAGAAAGAAAGACGAGCGCCTGTTAATAAGTCCCGCTTGAAATAACGTCCACCGCGACTAAACAACTCACTTTTATGTTGACTTTAATTGGGTTTATGTGTATTGTGGCTTTTTCTAGTTTCCGGCGTTTCCCAGTAATTTTAAATAACATTAGCAGTGGAATGAACCTGTAGAGCTTTATACTGGCTCAATTGCCATAGAGGATGCCTTCAAGTTTAATCTAGTAGTTTCCTCCGTAATGGGCTTGTTTGACCAAGCTGCTAGGTCTACATGAGGAGGTGAAATGAATTAACCCACAAGCAAACCAAATAAAGGATGTTGTCTTTTACTTATTATTATTGCACTTCCGAATATTTTTGAAGAGGAGAAAGTCTTGCTGAAGCACAAGATATTCACTATTTTAAAGTTGCTGCAAAAGAAAGTTTTTGTAGTAGTAAACCAACCGAAAAGTTGAATTTGACTTGAGGAATTTAAGCAGACATTCAACAAACTTATCTCACACATTTAATCCCATTAAATGGCTTTTCCTAAAGGCCAAGATCACCTGCATTTTAAAATAAAATTTATATATTTGCTAACTTGGACATAGTATGAATTTTCACAGATATACACTTTTGTGCTCAACTTAGATAATTTAATTAATACACGGACGGATATGTCTGCAAGTTATTTGCCTCTGGGTTTCCCTTCCTGGGGGGTGGTTGATGAGAAGTTCAGGATGAAATAAATGTTATGGACTCAATGAAACTTTCTCTCACTGCTCTTTTGGCGTTCTTGCTTTTACCTGTAGTGCAAATGCTTTCCTCACTGCTGATACACTAATACGTCGGGGATAACCAGGCTCATTTCGTCAGTGCTGTGCTCACCTCTGCAAGGGAAGTGCTACTGGAGAGAAGGAGCAGCTCTTAAAGAGCTTGATCTCATATTGTCATGGGGCTCATTTGACGCAGCCGAGTGAGAGGAGTGTGCATAAGTTACAATTAAAATTAAAACCAGAGTGGAAATATTGGTCAAATCAGTTCAGAAGGCTGCACATATAATGGACTTGGATTGTGCACCAGAGTTATTGGGGGAAGGCACCGACGGTAGGTGTAGTAACTTGGAGAAATACATCATTGTGGATAACTGGACCAAGGAGGCTTCAATTCCGTTGCGCCATACACCATCCATAATCGTGATCCTTTTAACAGCTTATACGACTGTTCTGGTCGTGGGACTTCTGAGCAACATTTTGGTCATTGTTGTTGTGGTAAAAATACCAAAAATGAAAACGAAGCATTTCATTCTAAATCTGGCAGGAGACAGATGCTCGCTCCTTTGGTTTTCTCATCCTCATTCGTGCCTGACGAAGTCCAACGGACGAAACAGTTGCATTGCGCTCCAATTGATTTTTATTAAGTCCTTCTAAGGGACTTGATTCCAAATAATTTCAAAATATTGGTGAGATCCTTCCAGTGTATATTTTTCATGAGCTCACGTGTTGTCTCAGGGATGGACGCTGGCAACGCTTGGGAATTCGGAGTCTTAGAGTACGTAATAAGACCATCTCCACAGCTATTGAGTAGATTTAAAGCCTGCGAGACTGCAATTCTAACAATAAAGATGCTTGGAACTGACGTAAGTTATTTACATAGCTTATTTACTCATTAATGGCGTCTGCATTTTACTACAACATGATACGGAGAAGGCGCTCTGGACAGTCCAATCTGTTTCTTCATCCAGGGTGGTGAATGATCTTGGAGTTTTTAGAATGAAAATGTCTGCATGAGCACGAGCACTACAACGAATAGAAATAAGGAAATTCGGGCAACAGTCTCTCCCACGCAGTAACGTTTCCCTAGAGAATGTATGCTCATTAAAGTCTTGAGTCATCATGACATTCTATATATGTGTTCTACATTAATCCCATTCTAATGCCTGAGTAACTGAATCCGTTTCTGTTGTTGTTGAGTTAATTCTGCTTTGATGAGTATGAACTTCCCCTCTTGTAGGGATATCCTCACACCTGAATTTTACGCTCACATGACCTGCCCATCCATTTGTCAGGTGCACCTGATCACCTGACTGTTAGATAGACCCACGGTTCGGACGTCTCCACCCGCACAAAACGATTTGTTTCCTACGAGAATTCACACGAATCTTTGATCAGCCCTTCTCAAACAATAAGTTGACGTACAGAAGAATTGTTGCTCACAAAATCAAAGTTGAGGTTGTTTACCGGCGGCCTTGATAAGAACAAACTTTTGGATTGATTCCTACTCCTTGAGGACGGGATAAATCTCCCGACATATGGCAAGATTGAGTGCGTTCAAGACCTTGGGTCGGTTTAATGTAATGATGCCCTACTGATTTACAGTTTCTAATAGCACTTCCTGCTGCATACTCAGCCTCTTGACCCTCTGGACAGTTTTGTGGAGAGCTCATACTGAAAGTAATGATGGATCTCCGGGTATGGAAGATCACCTCTTCACCTCCTTCCGCAGCTGTACAATTAAACGGTTGCAAAAACCGACCGGAATCCCATCTCCAAGTATAATCTGTCGTACGGCAATGTTACGTCGAAAATGTATAATTGAAAGCTTTCAACTGGTAAAGAAATGATTCGATATAATTATAAAGGATGAACAAAATGCTGAGATTTTTGGCTGAATGGTTCGGAATATCCGGTGCAACAACGACCATCCCAGCTGTACCTATAGGGACGGGTAGAAAACTCTTTGGGGAGCTCTGCCTCATAAACTAAGATATCTTTCTTTCTACCTCTTGGTCCCAGCCTTCGTGGTTGCCCTGAATATCCAGCACCACTAATTCGAGCACCCAGAATTCCACACAGCAGGAAACCTTGGGAATCTGGATGTGTGGAAACCTTGTTGGAAATCTTCATTTCGAGGCCAACACTTACCAAACACGCGTTTTACACTATTTTCAGCCATTTTAAATGCTCTCAAGATTTGGTCATTCGCATGTCTGTTAGCAAAGGTCAACTTTCGAATCATTTCTGAAGTTCTACGAGACCAAAAAATCCCTTGTGGCGATTCTGCGCGCTTGTAGCTAAATTTACGTAGTTAATAATTGTTTTATTCACATCAACGAAATGTATTAATAACTACAGTGCTGTTCATTGACATTCGCAATTGCATACAACCAAGAATTGCAAGAACTACATCATTAAGGAAGTGAAATATTCGTGTCTATTCAAGAACATCTTCAGCTTCCTGGTGCATAGGAACGTTCTCTGTCGACAGTTTTCCATTCATATGAGTATATGTCATCTTGCCAAAAAAATATCCGTCGGGGTCTGAGGTTCCTATGGTGCCCAAGGCAATAATTCTTGCGAGAGACGCTCCCAGCAGATAAACAACAAAGAGGATGCTTTTCAGCCCGGTGCCCTAAGCAAATCAACACTCTACGTAATCGAAACTTTCACTTGGTTTCAGTTTAACCCAATGGGAGTTTGGTCAACTTACGGCTTCGTCATTATGTTCTCCAGCAGCGACCCTCGGAATGGCCACAAAGCACGCCCAGTCTCGTAACACACCGAACCTCACATCCCGCTTACACATCTGTATCTACACATACAAATTCAGCGGATTTGGTGTTAATTTACTGCAGATGCTAAAAATCAATGTAGAAATATAAATACTTACAGTGCCAATGACATGGATGATGATTTCAAAAATCGGGAATAAGAGCGTAACGACGACAAGAGCCGAATTGGTTATTTTGTCAATTAAGTATTCACGCTTGATTTTGTGGCCCCCTGGGGATCCAGGAATCCATACTGATACAGCGATGGTCACCACTGTGAAAATTCACACTCAATCACTTCTAACTTTTTTGACCTCGACTGCCACGTTCAAAATGAAGAAATCTTACATGCAACATAGTAGAATAAGACTCCAAAACAAGCATGCAAAATAATGGAGCAGTTCCCCTTCGCTTTTTTGCCGCATCTTAACGCGTTTGAAACGATTCCTCCCAAGAATAGAAGACACGTTACGTATCCCAATAAAACGTGGATTCTGCCCGCCTTATCGAAGGAGTAGCCCAAGTACTCTCTAGCATAAATTCCCATCCAAACTCCCCCTACCAGCAATGTCAAGGTGGTGAGGGTTCCATATATATGAACCTGAGCACAATGCATGCCATCAACATTTCTTAATCTTGATGTAAATATCTTTTACGGGAACTTACAGCATACCACGGATGGAGATTAGCAATATAACGAGTTGCCATGAAGGTACCCTTGAAGTACCTGCTCACAAAATTGGTCAAGGGATACACAAAGAGACACGCTACGACCATCAGAATTCCATGGCCCTGTCTTCCAGCCTTCAGAGTAAAGTCCACAGATTGAAATCATTTGGTTGAAAACATTAAGTAAAGAAGTAGCTGAGAACTCACGAAGATGTATCTGCCGATAGTGCTGATAGCACTGACTCCCTCCCTCGTCTGATTTACTACAGTTTGTGTACAGTTAGCTTCCTTACACTTTTTTGTTGCTTGCTCAAGCGCCTGCTTCAAGTAATCGTTTATCTCCGGGTATGAAAAGTCACCTCCTTCCTTAGCTGTAAAAAGCTTTGGATTCGTAAGATCATCGAAATAATATCTCCATTCAGCACTGCCCCGACCGCAATTGTACCTGTAAAATAAACAATGGGTGAAATGAAATGAAATGAAATATCGAGGCTGAACACGTACTTGTGAGTTACTCTGGGCACCAAATGTTGAGATTTCTGGCTGTATGGTTCGGAATATCCGAAGCAACAACGACCACCCCAGCTGTACCTAACGGGGCGGATAGAAAACTCTATGGAAAGCTCTGCCTCATAACCAGATATTTTTAAAGACTTACTGTGGTTCTTTAGCGGCATTGAAATAATTATATGCTTCCGGAGAACAATCAATCCCCCAAAACGATACATCTCTTTTTAGTTCCCGCAAACCAGACACCCACCCTGTGCCATTACCCACTTCTGTCGTACAAGAGACATTTGTTGTATCTGCCGGAGGTTCGGGATCTGGAGCTCCATAATTAAAGTTTGCCAATTGGATATGCCTTTGGAGCGGTAGGAAAAACTTATTGCCTGTAAAATAAAAAACATACTAAAATCACAACAGCAACAACATGAATTGTATTTGCAAAATGTCATACGTGGTGTTGCTTGAGTTATGACAACTCTGTGGCAGAGAAGGCCCAGACGACGAGAGACAAAATAGAAAAAAAACCATCAGTTTTAAACTTATCTGCTGCTTGTCAGCAATTACTTTTAATCAATGATCATAAATATTTTGTCGTGTGATGTTACCTGAAATACACAGCATTATCTATATGATAGATGTAACACAAAGGAAATTCGATCCTCACGTTCCAATGGTACGTGGTAAACCCCTCGTTTTTTGGTGTCCTTCGTAAGAAAATGTTATGAGCCTGGAAGTTGAAAACCTTAAATGTACAATGTGCATAGAAAATGACAACATAAGTAATACTGACGAGAGTACCAGAATAAAAGGGTCCTGAGCCCATTGACAAGGCTTGTAATCGTACTTATTTTCCGCATTCTCCGTTCCACAATTACCTCCTTTACCGAATTTGGTTCGAACAAAGCTTCCAGCGACTGCATAACGATCCTCTGAGGTCTCCACATGTGCGTAAACTTGTTCGAGAGAAACTTGAGTTTTGTCAGTGGTCTCTAGCTTGAGGTGAAACCATCCGTACAGAGGCTTCCCATTGTACATTATGTGATAGGCCGTCAACTTGCTCGCCGTGGATGGGCTGAGATGTTCCGTAATGTAATCTATAATTCATTGGATTCAATAGTCAGTTACATTTATACAAACTACAAAATTTAACCACCCACCTATAGGAGCATTAATTTCCCTATTGTGGAAACTCGCATCACATCTGCTGTCTTCGAGCCCCCAAAATTCTTTGTTGCCCAACCATGGTGGATCTGGGATTGGAACATATTTTTATTATAATCAATATCATTAAGCAAAGTAATTCCCAAAATCTCATCGATGTTCAGCAAGACAACTGAAATATCTATCAACTGCACTAAAACTGCGGCTCATCACAACGAAAACAGCTTGATGGCTGTGCTTATTTTATGGAAGTAAGTTTCAAGTAGACTTACTGACTGCATATGGTAACCCGATGCCAATACAAAATCCGCCTCTTCCGGAAGACGGACCCCCCCAATAAAATTCGCACCTGTCGTCCCACCCGGGAGTTTTTTCATATGTTCCATAGTGTCCGTGGTCCTTGTATGGACCTTGTTTTTGTGGTTTAACCTCCTCGAGGTATATTAACAGTAAAACTGATGCTAGTGCTGTGAGTTTCATGGCTGAAAACGAAATCAATTCAGATTTTCACTTTTCCGTCCGATAGAACTCCGCTGCAAGGACCGTCTCTGGCACCAACAAGCAAACGACTGAAATTTACATGAATGCTTTTCAGCTTTTCGCTCTTAAATATTGCAGCTGCAAACATTACATGGCATTCATTCGGTCGTGGAGCAATCACATTGGCTACTCGACTTTGCCAATGGCAAGGAGGATTCCTCTCGTTGAGTTTTGGTGGAACAACGTTGTCACATCACAACAAACAAACGTCAGATAAGCTGTTGTCATGGCGACCATAATGTCAGGTTCAGATTGTGAGCTCTATAGTCAAATAAGGCGATCGCACCTCAAGTTTATTTTGTGATATTTGATTCAATCCCAGGTATAGCATGGTTGGGCCACTGACTGGATAACCAAGAACCAATAAGCCATCAGACCCAAAAAGCTACAAAATCATGAGACATGGTTAGGTAGTTCGTAATTAAACAACGTAAGTACATGTAGACATAACGACTTCTAACTCCATTCAATATGCTTTGTAAGCTGTGAGTTGATCCCAGTTGCCACCTTTAAGTTTGTCTAACTGCGGCTTAAAAGTCTGGTTATTGTCTAGAAATGTTGATTTGATCAGGGCACCGGTCGTAAGAGCATCATCTTTGTTGTTTATCTACTGGGAGCGTCTCTTGCAACAATCGTTGCCTTAGTCACCATAAGAGCCTCGAATCCTGATTAGCCTGACCAGACATTTTTCCATGAAATATAGGACTACTTAAAATAAAATTACCAGGGCAAAAAAATGATTGAAATCATCATTTGATTGACCTAAGTTTGACTGCCTTTACTATTCAAGGTGACATGGAAGGATTTTCACAATCTGAAGCAGTGGCGCAACCATGTAAAATTTAGCGCGTAAGACATTGTCAGCAGTTAAATGAACAAAATGCCTTTATTTACGAACTTTAAAATTTTGACGGTCCAAGATTTTGAGCTCTACTGTTGCTGCTGTTGATAAATACACTAACAACTTCCTGTGGATCAATGTTTTCAACCCACACCAATAACTATGGAAAATGAAACAATGATTCAGAAGTTCCTGACTCGTTGAGGTTTTAACCCGCTTCAGTACTGAGAATGACCGTTCAGGCGTCGAAGAGCTCTCAAGCTGTTAGCACAAGCCACGAGCCGTCTTTGAGATATTTTCATT
>JAQIWI010001708.1:0-15113 GCA_034698825.1 Deuterosminthurus bicinctus
CAGAGCGAACTTGTTCGTTTACCACTATTCATTTTCCCCTGAAATTACGAGATCCTCCTGCTGCCCTTTTATGCAGCTTTTAGCTGGTTTTAACAAGAGACGCTCGACGTGGACTTAAAGGTAACTGCTGTGGAAGATGCTATCATTGGCTTAAAGGTAGGCTTGACCCTGTGTGATGGTGCGAGATAATACTGTGTGCAAGATAAGTGTGTACATGTGCGAGAGAGTGAATTGGAGTTGCTTCCACAGAAGTAAAACCTCCTGATGGAGAGACTGATTACCGAAAGATGAACAGAGGAGATTAGGAAGGAGCGCAGGAGTGCAATGAAGACGCGGAGGGGACTAACGACAAAAAATATATTGAGTTCTTATGGAGGGTGAGGCGAGATTTGGAATGATGAAAATCATTGTGCAGAATGAAGATGACGGTGTTCTTTGGCTTGGGTCCGTCTGCATTATTAGTGGCATAAGAAATAAGAACCTTTCAAGAACAATGATGCGCATAACATTGAAAGTTGTGCATATTAATTTGTTTATTCATATAGCTGAAGGCTGAAATTAATTTCAGGTAATAGTATTGAGAGGGGATTCCGATAGCCAAAAGTGGCTTCAAAGATGTGGATTCTTATGATCAATTCGTGTGCTGTGCGATCGGTGTGGCAAAACAGTCGGCTTACTTTGCAACAATGCGATGCAGGGATGCGCATTTAAAGAAGAAACATGCCGGAGAGAGCATAAATCAAGTTTGCTCCGTCGTGTGGCATTTATAGGCTTTTCAGCAGAAAGGAGAAGAAAATTTACGAGGCCGGTTTACAGTATTAAGCTTGCTGCAAGAATCTGATGGTCCCAACAGGATGGGATTGAATGGGCGGGCATATTTCAATCGCATAAGGTAATTACAGCGGAACAATGGTTCACTGCATGCTCACTGGCAACAAATGTTTTTCCTCGTCCTTCTATTGTCATCCAAACTTGTGTAAGGGATTGAAAATCCAATATAACTTTAGGTTGTAGTCATCCTGCTGATCCATGATTTTTAATTACATGTGAGCCATAGCTAATGGGATCATTAATAGGTCAGTAATTATGGTTGTCTTCGTGATTTACATGGAGGTTAATCTGCATGTGTGTCAGCATTATTATTGATTGGAGGCATTCATGGGCCTTGGTGGAACGGCGAATTGGGTGGTTGTAAGCCCAAAGGGAATTTTTTCTCTCCTTAATAATCACGGTTACATTGACCGCACTGATTGGAGCTTAGCTTACATTGAACGAGTCAACTTGTTTACAGAGAGTGAACCAAGTTGAATTTGTACTTCCAGGCTTTAAGTTTGAGCCTGATGTCATTAGAGTGAAGCTCGGTTACTCCACGTGTGCACATTGCAAGAAGAATTTCTCCGCTCATGTTGTACATGTGGAATTTATGACCGTTTTCAGTCTTTCCAAAGTGGCCCTTACATGCATTAGCATGCGTTCGTTTGTAAGGAAAAGGTAGAAGATATTTTTTCTACTTCTCCCTTTTGGCATGTGCGATAAAAAGTTTGAATCTAAATCATGCACAAGCGTCAATTTGATCGGAGACAATGCAGGGGGAACGTCAAGACTATCACTGGCTTTGCACCGAAGACAACAGTTGTATAGGGAGCGTGAGCACGAGCTTTTCTAGATAAAGTTATAGCAAAATGCTACATATGTAGCATTTTGCCTATGCAGTATAATTTACCAGCTCACATTCACGTTTCATCATGTGACTGCTTGCATGCAGTTGTGTGCTGTGACAGCCGAGTTGTCACTGTCGGGACAAACACTTCTGACACATGCTATTCGCTAGGGATATGTTTACAGTTGGCAGTTGGCGTGAAGAAATTTTTGGAAGAGGTATAAGGAAACTCCCGCAGATGTGCGTACGTCGCAGGAAATGTAATGATGATGGAGTCGTAAATGGCATAAAAACGTACGTTTGTTTATACCCTTAGTGTTAATGTTACGTGCGTGCGTGTTTTGCTTATGCAAGAAAGTTGTGGAACATGGTGGGATGGTCATGTTTTCACTCCCAGCCTGTGTCTTCTGATCTACAGTCGTTCCAACTTTGATGATGCTTAATGTGTACCTACGGCGTTGTCAATATGATGACTGCTCTTTCATTCGGATTCTTCTCCTGTAGAATGCTGGAGGGCGGATTGTTTTTACATTAACTTTCAAAGGTTGTTGGTGAAGAAGTTTGTTATTGTTTTTCGTGTCATTTGAGCTCCTGCTGATTTAATAAATCAGTCCAGTGTAATTGGAAATGATACATCCGTGCCTCACGACTCTCCCATGCGTTCCAATGCTAATGATTCCATGGTTTTTGTTTCTTGTTGCGCTGGGATTACGAAGAGTCATTAGAGTGAATTGATGAATGAAGAAGAATGAGTGCCGCCTCCTCCTCGATAACATTATGGGTTCCAAGTCAGGGAGACACTATCATTTGCATACATTTCTATTACTATGGCATGAAGATGATCTAGGTTTTTTTGCGTATATCATGTGCGTGTCTATGTGTGTGTGTTCTCAAAGAAGTAACAATGACCAGTTTGTATGTCTCTGATGATGATCGTGCGGGTTTTATGAGCCTCAGCTGCTCTTCCCTGTATCGCCATTGTCTAATTGAAATCCATGCTTTGTAGCTGATGTAAGAGAATGTTTGTGAGGATCTATGATACATTTCATTGTGTGGAATGAATGGGAACTTTGTGTGGAAGAACAGATTCTTACGCGTATGGGATCATCTTGACTATTATTACTGAACGCGTATAGAGGACATGATGGCACTCATATCTCCTGTTTCGCGACGGTGAAGTTGAGAGAGGCTCTATGGGAACTTAATTATGATGGAATGACTAAAGAGAAATTATCAAGGAGACATCATTTTCGTTGTGTGTTCTGAAAGAGTAGGATGAAATGCTGGAAATCAATAGTGAGTCGTGAGTTTTTTTGATAATGGGTAAAAGGAAGATGTAGCAATTACAAGTTTTTTAAAGGAGATAATGTTGATTGACTGTGAGGAGACTTTTGTTCATGTTATTGGTGGTCAATGTACCTTTGAAAGATGTTGAATGTAATGACACGGAAGTTTGTTGTTGGTGTGGGAAGTGTTAAAAACGGCGGAGTGAAACAGAGAGATGCTATGAAGCACGTTGAAAAGTTTTTATGTGAGATGCAAATGTGTGGTTGTAAGTTTTGTAAGTGTGCATTGTAAAGCTTTTGTGACGGTGTAAAAGCCGTGAGAGATGTAATCACATGCTAATACTATGCCGAGGTTTTCTGTACTCCTTTTCATAACTATTGCATGCAAGGACTTATATAGCCGTCATTCTCTGCTGTCGCAGACATTTTTTACTTATTTATGTGCACTTTGCACAACCCTGGCAAAAGGTTGCTTGTAGTATTGTGAGAGCAAGTTCAATGTGACGGGGATGCATTGACGTGTGAGTGCATAATGAATGCATGCGTGGGTTTGAATATTGAAAAGATGGTAAAGAGTAAATCCACACGAGCATTCAACTTGTTGAAGGGTCTAACTAGTCGCGAGTCATGCATTAATTATCCTAAGCAATTCATCATGTGTGATCTGGACAGACAGATTGTATATTGCACTCGAAAGGAAGAAGATTGACGCGAGTAATTATACGTTGGAGTGGGAAGTATTTGGAGAGGGAGACGATGCTGTGTGATGCAAAGTCCATTGGTCGCTAACTAATATGTTGTTTTATTGTTGTTCTTACAGGACTGGAAGAGCTGGTGGGAAGTTTGCAGAGAGTTCAACAAGTACTTAAGAAGAATGGTTTAAATTTAGATGAGACTGTTTCCGTCGTAAGTTCATTAATGCAAAGGCCAGAGTTTCAGCAAGTGTTGGCAGTTCACAATAAAGTACAAGACGTTTGGTGCTTCAACCCTCCCCCTACACCTGTTTCTACTCATGCACGCCAGCTCCTTCAAGAGGTAAACAGAATAGAAACTTACCAACAATTAATCTGCGTTAACTATCAACTTGCCTGTATTTTAATTAAGCTTTGCAAATGTATGAGTGTTAATATGCGAGTAACAAAGGGTACTCCAGGGAAATGGAAAGGCGTATTTAGATGTTTCTTTTTACTCTCAATGGAATATAAATAGTAATCGTATGGAATAAGAAATGTGGGTCCCGACTATTGTTAATAAGTGAGATTTTCTATTTATGACTACATTGCAAACTAGTGGGCTGTGTAAGCGGGGTGCTGTCA
Organism: Deuterosminthurus bicinctus; assembly: GCA_034698825.1. Lineage (NCBI taxonomy): Eukaryota > Metazoa > Arthropoda > Collembola > Symphypleona > Bourletiellidae > Deuterosminthurus > Deuterosminthurus bicinctus. Next base: position 4,263 of record JAQIWI010001708.1, read on the forward strand.
GCTTGTTTTATTCCCTGAGTTTACAAATAGCTATTGTTTGAAAAAGAGCTTGAACTTTTACACCCGCACAAGTATAGTGAAAGTACAAGGAAGATATTTCAGGAGTGGAACGATATATCAAGCATGGCGGGACAGATGGAAATAATTAATAATAAATTTTCGGCTTGGACCCGACTTTTTTATGGCCGTGGAGGAAGGAGGCTGGAGAGGGAGAGGGAAGAGCTGAGAGTAGGAATAATAGTTGGAAAGTAATGGGTAGAATTTATTGTGTGCCACAAGGATGGAATGGATTTTCTAATTAATCACACCGCTATCTTTCTCTATCCTCCATCTAATGGGAGATAGAGTGGCTTTCTTTTGCCACCACAGCGCTGGTGAGGCTTCCTCCATGAGGGAGGAGAATGAATTGGTGTGCCTTTGGGCGAGCTTTTAGGGTATTGATGTAATTGTACATGGGGCAGTAGTAGCGGAGGCTGTAAAGGATATAGACTTGTGTGGTAATTGAAGGAGAAAGGGAGCTAACGGCGTCGTTTTTCTTTGCAGTGCTTGGGAAGCCTTTACAATTGCTCAGTTCCGGAGTCAGCCGAGCTTGTGGATCTCCTCAGCAGGGTAGACTTTGACAGTGTCCTCTATGCTCACGATAAGATTTCTGAACGAGAGCGACTGTTAGTACCGACTGAGGCACCGCATAATGCCGGAGAGTCTGTGGATGATGTGATTGTGCCACAAAAAGCGAGCTCACGACCAGCTTATGTCCCTGAACCACAGCCAGATGATCGTATCAAGGTGGTCCGCATTGAGAAGACTCAAGATCCGTTGGTAAGTAAAAGAAATATCAATTCTTTCATTTTGGGTATCTTTGCCAATCATGAAGGATTGTGGATTTGGTACGGTGTAGTTATAAACTTGATCAATGGTTGTAGAATTAATTGCGGAAGATCACAAGATTGTAATGGAGCTTAATTACTTTGTAGGGAGCAACGGTTCGTAATGATGGGGAAGCCGTTGTAATCGGTCGGATCGTTAAAGGAGGTGCGGCGGAGAGGAGTGGACTACTGCACGAAGGGGATGAGATACTGGAGGTGAATGGATTAGAAATGCGGGGGAAGTCCGTGAATGAAGTGTGTGATATTCTGAGTCGGATGACAGGAACTTTAACTTTTCTCATTGTACCTTCGCTAACTCCTCCGACGCCTCTATCTCAAAGGAGGGATGTCCTGGTATGTCACTTTCCTGTACAATTATTTCTCAGTTATTTGGGGGGTGTCAATTTAGAGCCTTTTTTATAGTACTATCTTTTCTGTTTAGATCCACGTTCGGGCCCATTTCGACTACGACCCAGAGGATGACATTTACGTTCCGTGCCGCGAGTTAGGAATTGCTTTCGGCAAAGGAGATATCCTTCATGTGATTAATCAAGATGACCCGAACTGGTGGCAGGCCCATCGCGAGGGTGAAGAGGATCAAGCGTTGGCAGGCCTCATTCCTTCTAAATCCTTCCAAGAGCAGTAAGTGCGGTGTGCTGGACGATACGGAGCTCACTTTTCTGCTCGCACTCTCTGTCCCATTCATTCCAACAACGAAAGTTTTCTTCAAGTGATGCGTTAATTTCTTGGGAGCAAGTCAATTAGCTATTAATCTTCTCATGTCAGAAAATATTTTCAGATGCTGTCAACCAAATCGCTTGCTCTCGTAGAGTCGTAGAAAGTGCCAGAGAAAGAGAGCTAGCGAAAAGAAAAGAGAATTGCATTGTTCCCTTGAATTGTCTTGCAAAGTAGAGCCAATTTTAGGGACTTTTACTTGTTTACTCTGGCCGTTTAAGATGAGGGCAAAAATACTTTGTGGATTCGTTTCAGCAAACAAGCTACCACATAGTAGTACTAAGCATATGTACGTACCCGTCTTAAAGAATGAGGAGTGAGAGAAGGAGAAAGCTAGTCTGCAAACGATTTTTAGATGTCTTTTGTCCCGCCTACTCTCTCTCACTCTGTCTGTCTATGTTTGCTCAATTTGGGAAAGTACCGAGTTAGACTGCCTTGATTTCCTCATTCTCCGCAGTCTCAAAGGATAAGAGACCTTTATGTGTTTATAAAACGTTTCATACTCTCCCTAAACATCATTAAAGGAATTGTGCTCTACAGGGTTAAGGCTAAAATTCTTCTTTTTACGACGCCGTAATAACAATGTGACATTGGAGAGCGAGGGAAGTAGGTACATTGAGCCAGCTTTTTGGAGGGATTGATGGTGCCGTTACACAGAAATGATTGTATTTAGCTCGGAAATCTCTATTCTTTTCCCATTTCTCTAATCTAACGTCAAGTAAATTCAAGCTTCCTCATGCTGTTGCTTACAGTATAATGTGCTCACTATTATGTAGTAGGTCTTGGTTGAGTATAAAATTACCCTTGAAGTAGGTATGGCGACAGACTGCTCCACTATTCTAAGGACTTGAAATGTTCTAGCTGCGAGTCGGGCAGAGCGATATGAAGGAAGGACTTAGTGCAACAGAGAGCTTAGAGAGAGACCTGCTTGAAGTAAGATATGCCAACTGGAGACAAGTCGTTGTTGAATTCGAGACAACTGGGCTAGGGGAATGGAACGGAATGACTTGGAGATAAGAAGGGAACATTATTTCCCTGGCAGCATTTCCAATGGCGGAAGTAGCTCAATGTTGGAATTTAGACTGGAGAAAGCTGCCCGTAGTTACGTTAAAGTGTGTGAGGTTGTTAACGTCCAGTAAGGAAGAAATGTGTGTTGGAAGACAGGAAAAGGGAAGCTCCTTATCGTCAAGTAAAATAATGTGCTAGAAGTTTATGTAGAAATTTCAGTGGGATTCTTGCTGCACGAGGAGCCAAGCTTTAGATACTCAGAGGTGGACAGGAATGGAATGAGAGTGTGAGCTTGTGGAAGTGTATGGCTTTGGGAAGTCATTTTGTGTGAGAATTAATTTGATATTTTCTCTTTCTGTGCAGACGTGAAGCCGTGAAACAGACGTTGTTGGGCGAGACGGAAAATCGTGAAAAGGCGAAAAAAGGAACTCTATTATGTGCCAAAACTCACAAGAAGAAGAAAAAGAAGATTCCTTATAGCACGGCGTTTAATGACGGTATGCTCGCATGATTACTAGGAGCTACTAAAGCACATACGGGTTGCGTTGTGGGTATTGCTTGATGAACTCTGTGGAGCCGTTGTCGCCCAACTTTGGACGTAGTGAGCGTGTAAAAGTGGAATTTGCCCAGTGGGAGATGAATAGTAGGAAGTGGAGGGGTTAATTGGAATTATTACAGAGAAAGGGCGTGTAGAATGTGTTCGTTGAGTAGCGTAGGGAAAAAGAAGGAGGGCATTTGAAGCTTGTAATAACTTCTTTTTGCTCTTATGGTTTTGTACTGACAGTGAGGCTGGCAGTAGTGTTCCACCCAGCTGCACTTTTCACTCTTTATGAGACAAGTTTTGTGGTGAGAGTTTCTGTGTGTACATGGAATAAATTTGGGAAGGGCTGACGGGCTCCAGATGATACCAAGTGTTTACGAAAGGAGGGACTGCAAGCTGTTATTGTGGGTAATAAAAAAAATGATTCAACTTTTTCGTTGTTGCTTGCAGATTTCGATGCAGAAGAGATCCCCACGTACGAAGAAGTGGCTCTGTATTACCCTCGTGCAAGTTTCAAGCGGCCTGTTGTCCTCATCGGACCACCCAATATTGGTCGTCATGAACTTCGGCAGAGACTGATGCAGGAGTCTGATCGGTTTGCTGCTGCTGTGCCTCGTGAGTATAACGATGTGGAGTGAAAAGTTGCGGATATGTTGTTGTTTACACAATAAATTGTTTGATATTGCAGATACGAGCAGACCGAGAAAGGATGGTGAGGTTGATGGACAAGACTACCATTTTATTAGTCGCGCTCAATTTGAATCTGACATACTCGCCAGACGGTTTGTGGAGCACGGAGAGTTTGAAAAGGCTTACTATGGGACCAGTTTGGAGGCCATTTGGAGTGTGGTGAATCATGGGAAAATCTGTGTACTTAATCTCCATCCACAGTCGTTGAAAATCTTACGAACGTCTGACCTCAAACCGTACATTGTGTTCGTTGCTCCACCTCCTCTGGAAAGGCTCAAGCAGATGAGGATTTCACGAGGGGAAGCCTACAAGGTATTTACGCCCCCTGCTGTTGAAATAAAGCGATTCACTCTTCTCTGAGCTATAAATGAAAATGATTTTTAGTGAACTTAACACCTATCAATTCCTTTTAAATTGCAGGAGGAAGAACTCATCGACATAATTGAGAAAGCACGGGAAATGGAAGAGAAGTACGGCCATTATTTCGACTTAGTGATCATCAATAATGACATTGAGCGGACTTACCACGAGTTGGTGCAAAGAATCAATTATATCGAGCGAGAACCTCAGTGGGTTCCGGCCTTTTGGCTCAAACAGTAAAGTGTCAAATTAACGATAGTTGTAATAATAACAATAACAACCTGTTAATGCTAAGCATTATATTGATATACAAACAATTAACTATTGTTTGTTAATAGCGATATTGCTACGTTATAAGAATTATTATTATTGTTATTATATTGTATGAATAAATCTTACAATCAGTTCAGATATTGCTATCAAGAGTCGTTTTTATGTTACTGTTATCATAATGTTGTCAATCATTGTATAGCTAAAAAAAAATTGTAGGTACAAGAGACTATGATTATTGCTCTTGACTAGCACGTACTATAAGTAGTGCAAAAAATGTCCCTCGCCGCTTAGATTTTTCTCCCGCTCGTTTCGTAATTTAAACTTAAACTTATCATTTTGTTGTAATAAACAAAAGGGATACGTTGTAATTTGGAGAGTAACGATGCTGCTTTTCTTGACTGGATGTACAGGTATTGCTATTGTCAATGTGTATTAGTACTGATGTATTTAACCATAAAATTATCCTTACTTACATTGTTAGTCTTCCTACAAACATCACGCAGTGCTATGTGTCAAATGTTATTATATACATTTTAGTTTGTTCATGTAATTAATGAGTACGTTAGAAATCAGTGTGAAAGGAGTTTTCTTGTAAGCCAGTGATGTTGAAAAGAAGGTAGGGAAAAGGAGATCCATTTTTGGAAGAAACAAACGTATTTATAGTTAATTATTCTTTAGTTTTGCTGACAACCGCTTGCGTGACAAATCTTGAATTTTACTGAGAAAACAAGTCCCGATTTTTAACTGAGAAAACAGCTAATAAATTGAAAACAGAATACGCATTCCTCTTTGGCTCTTCATTCCTTCCGTTTCTCCCGCAACGTTGATCTTGACATTTGTTATTGCAACGGATATAATACATGTACAATCTTCTCTGGCACCCAAGGCAGTTCAGTCTTTGATCCATCAATATGCTACTTCACTTTGAAGTAAGTAGTGGTGCGGGGCCACATGTGCCGTTGATCCAGTGAGTTTTCTGACAATTCTAGCACAAGGTGCTCCTTGTGTTTAATAATAACTATTTCCCCAGATGAGTGGAAAGGGTCGTGTGAACGTGATGAATAGTATTAATAATTTGGTACAGACTGATTAATACCGCCAAAAACACACTGTAGTAATTATAGATATCATTCTAAAGCTGGAACGTCACTGGAGGCTTAATATCGATTTAATTAATTTCTCAAAAAAGTAATTTCTGAGATTCTTACCTCGTAATACTTGCCAGAAATGTTTGCAGATTTTCCTGGTAATTCGGAATTAAGAGCATACACCAGGAACCAGTGGGAATGTTCCCCGTGGCTGCTACTTTGAATGTAGTAAATACTAAAATAGAATTATTGTACTCAGCCTTGTCAATCTTTTCCAGACGTTGCCATTAGTTGACAAACAATAATTATACTAGGAGTTAATCGCCACTGCTACAAAGTCCTGTGTTGAAGGCTTTGTAACGGTGACCCTTTGTAGAGCCGCATTCAATGTATTCCCACTAATGTGCTATTTACGTGTGCATGTAAAGAGAATAACGAGATTTCTGCGTAACAATGACAGAAAACGAGATAAACGTTCTTAAACTGGAACGCCTACTTCAATAATAGTCGGTCTATGTCTTCACAAAATAGAACCCATTCTTTGGAATACTTCGCATAAAAAACGTATTACTATCATAATATCACAGCTTGATCGGGTTACTGCCAAAAACAAAGTTATGAGTGCACAAAACCCTCGTGAGTTAGATTGCATTTATATGTTAAACCCCCGCGTTTAGTTTCAAACTTATACTCTTGTCAATTATCTTGCTCTCATAAATTTAGTAGTAATAGTTACTTAAGCTATATTAGAACAATTACATTGTTATTGTCATTTGCTAGTTTGTAAGGTAAGTGGACATGTGAAAAAGCGTGATGAACAATCATGAGCTTCCCAATCGTTTTCCAATCCCCATTATAAGTATATAATAATATTTCCAACGTTTTAGCATTTACTACACACACATCAAACCAAGCAACCGCATAATGTAGCAAGAATGATAATGATGAAACTGCAAAAACTACTACGAAAGAATCATAATAATAAAATGAATATGAACGATTCACCACTTTCTTCATCATTTCCAGGAAATGCGAATTGAATTCAGCTTTACATCAGTCAGTTGAATAATGATGCCTTTCAATTTCCTCCATATTTTCCCCGCAATCCGCACGCTTGACTTTGGGTTCCGAAGCAATTTTTCATCCTGGTTCACTGAACCACTGAGTATAACAATCCTATAGCCATATAGCTCAGCTCTTCACACAAAATTCTCACATTAAGCCAGCCTTTTATTATGCGCCTCACTGCCTTAACTCAATTAGAACGCATTCGGATGTGCTATTTGAGAGATGATTTCCCATATTATTATTCTACACAAGCACTGAACCAGAAACTTTAGGATGAACAGCTTGACTCGAACTACTCTGGAATGAACCTCTTCATCTCATCTACTTCTATCACTGACCGATGATGTTATTGTCAGCCCCTTTTCCTCTTGAGAAAAAAAGCTATTTTTTCATGCAATTTTAGGTGTGGTAACGGTAATTGAGCTGGTACTAACAACCCACGCATGGTTTCCTCGCCGTCCCCGCTTTAGATATTTTTAGTCCCCATTATCTTGGATGCCAGAATGGCTTTAAAAGTTAATGGGTCGGAGAACGAGAGAGGTGTTTGAGGAGAATGAAGAGACAGGCGAGAGACTATTGAAAAAATATGAGGGAGTAGAGAGAATTTCTAACGAGTCTAAATACATAATGATCCGTTAAAGTTTACCTTGCCTTAAGAAGAATGACTGTTGGCGAGAGTGATGACACTACTGTTGACACGAGTGGCAGCAAGAGGATCATCTTCCATACATTCACTATTCAAGCTCTACTGGCTTACTGAAATCGATGGATTTCAATTTCTCATTTCCTTCTACTCCTGGATTTCCCCCTGACGAGCTTCCTTGCTGGAGCGAATTAAGTTCCGACACGTAAAGTGTGTCTGGTCCAGAAGGAAAGGCATCCTTTCAACTTTGAGTAATGCGGTAAATTAAGCCGTTTTACATTTTCCTATAGCCTGAGGAAAGAAAGAGCGATAGGAGTTTCCTCGGCACATTTTACTTGCTCAACAGCACTACAAGTGGATAAAGAACTTTCCATCCGCCACCAGTTAGTTTTACTTGAGCTGGAGAAGAAAGCAAGCAATAAAGATTCAGGCTGACTAAGACAAGTGGCTTGCTGACGAAGAGAAACCATGTGGGTGATGATGGTGGGCGACGTGCAGAGAGAAAGAGAGAGTCGAGTTGGTAAATTTAGTATTTGCTGCTTGCTCTTCCAACTTTACTTACTTTTACTCTCCAATCAAATTACAATAACGAAATGGGTGAAATCATGCTGGGGGTGACACTGAGTCCTTTTTGCTTTTGGAGCCAATGTAGCAAACCAGGGATGGTGATGCGGGATTATGTACAGCAACTCGCTGCGGCAAGCCATGAAATAGAATAGGCTTTGAGAATGTTCCCGAAGCTGAGGTGGTTAACCAAACGTCACCTGCAAAATGATCCAAGCGTTTCGAATCTGATCAAAGTTGTTGCAACCGACCTTGAACTAAGTGTAAAACGAAGCCAGTTTACGACGATGTTACGGGAAATAATAATACATTTCGTATTTCATCCCCACCGAACTCTCCCATTTTCATAAACATTGCCCGCATAAATTCCTAGTGCTAAGTAGGATGTACACATCAAGATTGCACCGTAAAGGCATAAATTATAGTAAGTCACGACAATTTGAGCTTTACATGCCAAGTTGAGTAGCGTGGTAGAATCCCTCCCAAGTCGAAAAGGTTATGAGCAACTCCAAAACACTTCAAGATCTCCAAATGACAAACAGGGGCCACATTCTACCAGCTGTGTCCATAGTGATCCTCGCTCATACCTTTGTTGCATACTGAACAGTACGAAAACCCTTACCTTGTTTTTCAAAAATGTGCGTTTTGTATTATTATAGGTCTATGCGCACATTATATAACCCGTCCGTGGCAATGATGTTTTATTGAAGCTATTGCTAGGGGGTGAAGTAGGGGATAAAATTACAAATATTTGTAGTCTACCCTCGTTTAGTAATATCTGATTTTGGAGAAACTATAACGGCGGATGCGATTGTGTTATCCACGCGGGTATGTGCAAGCATGGTTTAGTGAGGCGCAAAGTGCTTTGCATACTCCCACTGGGTTAACATGAGTAATGCATTCATTTTCTTACATGCTTTTGCTTTCACTCTATTATTGTCATTCGCTGGGGTAACATTTCTTGACGAAACTTTTCTAGCCTTGTCGAACTCATTTTTAAAAGAGAGAACTCCTCCCGCAGTGTCTTTCTCTCTCTCATTCAAATTGCTTCCCATTCTGACAACATGAAACTCCGCCTTTGCAATTATCATGAAAGGCGAGTGTGTGTCTAACCTTGGAATCATTGAAGAGAAAGTGGAAGAAAGATGCTGCTCATCCCACAAAAAATCTACGTGAAATGAATGCATTGGGAACCGTAGTGAGGTGGAGGGAATGATGATGACCATCATAATCATAATAATCCTAAGAAATGGGAATGCACTCTTGAGAGGAAGAAGAAGAAACTGGAAGGGAAATGATTATTGTGAAAAGAATGAATAAAGCTCGTTGGTTACAATGGAGTCAACAGGAGCGCGGGGCTTGGAACAACTCCCACAAGGCTACAAGAGTTAGACACAATCAACTTGTGATTCCTAACCTCGTCTTACACACGTATAACACGCCACAACTGCCATGCTGCTCGTCGTCGACAAACCAAGCGTACAGAATGGCCCTTAAAGTTTCCAATTATACTAACTGGTAACATATTCACTCCCTCACGCAAAGGAAATAGATAAAGTTTTCCCATAACGCAACTCTTCCATATTATGCAAAATCCGACCAGAAAACAGACGAATGCCGACTTGGATGAACACAGACACAGAGATATCATGACTTTTCTTGGGTAGGCTGATGACTGTGATGCGGGTTAAGGGGCCCTTGTGAGCTCAAATGTCTTCCCGTCCTATTATACATGAGCTGGCGTTTACCAAGAAGCGATTTTGAGGATCCGATTCACAACAAGTTGTATCGTCATCGCTACTGCAAAATTTTCCATTCCTGTCACATGGGACCAAATGTTGCAAGACTACGAGTTAATGGTTTACCCGGAAAAGTTGGAGCTGAGCTTCAATAACTCATCAGACACTTTTCCACATTGACCTTGATATTTCCAAGTAATTCTCTAGTGCATTCACTGTATACCCGATACCAGCTGTCTGATGTGTTTTTTTAGTCTTTCTAATATTGCATGAACTCAAACGAATGACGATTTTCTTTTCCATGGGCCTCTTCTTCCTTAGCCGATAGAATTTTAATGTCGGCAAAGTTGATACATATGATTTCATTGTACGCTTGAGAGTAAATGGATTCGATTAATCTGCGGAATCGCTAATGGAGGCAAAGTGGAAGAGGAGGAAGAAGAAAAGTTGAGGGAGTGGGAGAGAGACTTAATGCATATGCATTTTTTTCTTCTCAGCCACCATCGCCATCGTCACCATCATCTACCCAGTCCATTATCCATTCACTTTCTGCTTGTGATGAATATTTAAGGTAAGCCGGCTAATTTCAAGCTCTAAATCAACTCAAGCAAAATACCAAGGCTTTTCCCTATTCGGTATTAATCACAGGAGGAAGTGTTAACTTTCACATGGTACCTTGTTCATGTAACGTCTCTAGGGGAGTGGAAAATGAGCCTTAATGGAACTATGAGGTTTTCCTTGAGAAAGTAATCACAAATAGGATTTAACTGGAGACAGGAAGTTAATACTGTAGTTAAGTGGATTTTAAGAGGACCCACGAGAGGAAGGCATTTCCAATCGTCTTTCAGTCCTATAAACTTCTGTTTTCAATTTTCACAATCAACTTCAATAACTCTCCCATGAGGATTACTGGGAATGGCCAGCTGAGGATTTTCTTAATCCTGCAAGAACAAAGCGAGAAGCACACAATTTGAGTCATCATCATTACTTGCTACTGAAGTAATAATTGGGTTAAGACTTAGTAGCTCTCTAATATTACCCAAGCCATCCGGCTGACAGCGCCCAGTGTCTGACAACTCTACTAATTGACCAAGTTTCTGCCAATCTTTTCCTCGCCTCCTGGCGTCACATAATTCCCTCTTCCTCTTCCTTCTTCTTATGCCACTCCACTTCTTCTTCTTGTCTTCAGAAGTCACACACGGACGAGAGAAAAAAGTCCAGGTGACACAGGGGGATAATTGGACTGAGTAGATCACACATCTCACTCAGTCATCAG